>MU676883.1:99505-143622 GCA_026770625.1 Nicotiana glauca | reverse complement strand
ACACATATCCAAAATCACCCAACGAAGCTACAACAACTCTCGGAATTCCATTCCGACCCTCGGATCAAAATCTCACCTGTTAATCGGAATTCACCAAAATACTAACTTCGCCAAAATAGGCTAACTTCTTCACCGAACCTCCAAAATTACTTCCGATTACGCTCCTAAGCCTTAAATCATCACCCAGAGCTAACCGAATCATCAAAATTCAATTTCGAGCTCTCTAACTCACAAGTCAACATCCAATTGACTTTTCCAATTTAAGTCTTCTTAAAAGAGACTAAGTATCTCATTTCTTAATAAAATCACTCCAAATCAATTCTAATGCACCCAATACCGATAATGAAACTTAAAGCAACACAATAAGGGGGAAACAAGGCGGTAAATCACAAGATGACAGGTCGGGTCGTCACAACGTCACTCACCGTATAGGGGTGGGATAGATGAAGTGGAGGCTTGCATCGGGAGTCTTGTATGACAAGAAAGTACCATAGTTACTCAAAGGTAAGTTTTATAGAGCTGTGGTTAGACCGGCCATGTTGTATGGGGCAGAGTGCTGGCCGGTTAAGAACTCCCATATCCAGAGGATGAAGGTAGCAGAGATGAGGATGTTGAGGTGGATGTACGGGCACAGTAGAATACACAAGATTAGGAATGAGGATATCCGGAAGAAGGTGGGCGTGGCACCTGTGGATGACAAGATGCGGGAAGTGAGGCTCAAATGGTTCGGGCATGTGCGGAGAAGAAGCCTTGATGCTCCGGTGAGGAGGTATGAGCGGTTGGCCGTGGTGGGCACGAGGAGAGGTAGAGGGAGGCCTAAGAAGTACTGGGGAGAGGTGATCAGGCATGACATAGCCCGACTGCAAATTTCTGAGGACATGACCCTTGATAGGAATGTTTGGAGGTCAAGCATTAGGGTTGTAGGGTAGGGGTAGTGGAGCTTTGCGTACTTCATTCCGGGGATGAGGCGGGGTTGGATTAGGATTGATCTTAGATAGCTTGCAGTCTATGTTGAACTCAGTTTATCCTTGCCATCTATCTTAGCACCGGGCCTTAGTTACTGTTTAATGTTATTGCATGTCATTTAGCTTTTGGTTGTTATGCTTCTGTTACTATTATGGTTTCTACTGGAGTGACTAATGAATTGTCTTATTCTCTTTTCCTTTTTTTTTCTGAGTCGAGGGTCTTTCGGAAACAGCTTCTTTGCCCTTTCGGGGTAGGGTTAAGGTCTGCGTACATATTACCCTCCCCAGACCCCACTCTATGGGATTGTACTGGGTAGTAGTAGTTGTTGTTATTTGCATATTATTAATTAATTTAGCACCTTCAATTTGTTTTCAAAAATCATTTTACTATTTTTATAAAATAAAAGAGGGAAGAAATGGCTATTTAAATACTAGCCCTATTTCATTTCAATTGTAGCACAAATCAACCCCCCAATTAATTCCCAATTTCAATTTCAAACGGACCAGCCCAATCACTAAAATTACCCGCCTCTAACCCATTTATTTTACCCGTCCGGCCTCCCCTTTTGATCCATGCCATTGATCATTTTGATCAACGGCCACAATTCCCCCTTTCCTTTTTAATTCACAAACACCCCTTCTCCCTAATCAATTTCATTCATCCGCTGCCCCTAAAAACCTCTCCCCTCTCAAACTCTCTCGAACATTCCCTAACCCTAGCCGCCTCTTATCATCTTCAACCTTGAAACCACCGGAATCCATGGATTTTCAGGCCATGGGAGTCTTATCCTCACCCCCTTTCTCTTACACACATGATACCTGAAGATTCGAGGACAGACCTCGAGGGTTTACGCTCCGACCATTGCCGATTCAAGGTTCCAGAGTCATCACGGGCCTTGCCCCGGCATACCATGGTGTTTTGAGCCTAGTTCTAACCTCTCCGACTCATATCGGTGACATTTTCAAAGCCTTTCTCATTCTAGGGTTCCTCTGAAACCCTAACCCTTTGAGGTTTTCCCTGATTTTTTTAGATCTGTTGTATATCTATGCACTGCTTGAGTTTTGAAACGATTTCCCTAACTTTTCTTCCAAAAATTACTTTTCAAAGTCTTTCTTTTTCGATTTAGGGTTTTCTGGAAAGTGTTTAAGTGTTTTTATGATTTTTCTTCTTTATTATTCGTGTGTTTATCTCTGCTGTGTTCTCGTATCATCTCTTGTATGCTTCTCTTACTGTGTTTTCCTATACTAGGGTCTCGTAGACTTCTCTACTGTATTTTTACCATGTTCTTATATGTTTATCTTACTGTGTTTTCCTATATGCTTTTCTGCTATACTTTTCCGGTGTTCTTGTGTTCTTCTACTATTTTTTCCTACTAAGTTTTTAAGTTTCTTTGTTTGCGTTCTACTGAGCCCTATTTAAGTTTCTTATAAGCATGCTTTTTCTACTGTTCTTATCAGTATTTGCCATTATGCTCTTTGAATCCTTCTACCGTGATTGCATGTTACTCTGCTATCATGTTTTCTCATGAGTTATGTCGCTGAAGAAGCATGTTCTTTTCTGAAACTTCTAAAAATGATTTCGATTCAATTGCCTGCCCTCTCATCTTTGCTTTATGCTTTGCTTGAACTGGAGTTTTATTTCGAAACCTCTAATTCTTTCAGACTGACTTTGAGTCTCTGAACTGAGTCTGGACATTTGTTTCCATACAATGCTAAACTTTTTACAAAACTCTTCTACACTGGATTTTTTCTACTGATTTATACGACATTCTTGTTTCACGCTCACATGATCCTTATGTATGATGAATTTTCCTCTAAATTGTTTTCAAATTTGCAAATAGTGTAAACTTCCTTCTGAATATACCTTGATTGATTTCTTTCCATCTTTTACTGATTTCCTACGTGACTCGACTTAGGTAAAACCCTTTTGCATTTTTATGACTTGGTTCATTCATACCAAATTTCAGACCTTGTGATTTACTGGCTATTAATTGATTCCCTTGACTTATTTGCACAAACCGTGTATTGTCAAAATCCTATCCTCAAATAACCTTTATGTATTTTCCCTCAATTGCATGCTTTACACAAAGTGTTTATTTAATTCCTTTCCTTAAATTGTTTTACCCGTTTGAATCTGAATCCCTTAATTAAAGGGAGTCTTATGTAATTGATTTACAATCAGTCTTCAATTATTTTCTTATCTTATTTCCTCGTGACTTTCACACTATAAACACACAACCCTTTTTCACAAAGCACACACGATTTTAATAATCCTCCACTACTACAATTCACAATTCTTCTGAATTCTCACTCTCACATAATAGAACTCTCTCTTCTTGTCTGCATTCTGACTTTCACAAGACTACTACTTTTCCATATTCGTTTCCTTGAAACTAGTATGTTCTAATTTAATTTCCAGCATCACCACAATGTGTTTACTTACAGCTTTCTACATCTCTGTCTCTTTACTACTTCTGTAGAGTTAAATACCTAAACTAGCATGTTGATTTCCTTTTGCTTATTTCTGTTATTAATCCCTATCTCTATTCCCTTTATGTGCTTTGAGTTACAGTTTAAAACATGGCAATATTCAAGTTATTGTCTATGGATTAAACTTGATCCCTTAAGGGATCCTGAGCTCTAAACAATATGTTCCAGTAGGCTTATGGGTGTGCCGTCATCTCTCATTGTTGGGTTATGCCCACCAGACTGCTTTTATCTCTTACAACTCCCCATTCCCTGTACCTCCGTGTGTATTAATGTGAATTGTTTCCCTTTCCCTTTCCACTTTAAGAATTTTGCACTTGCACTCTCTCTTAGTTCCTAAGTTCTGCCCCCCTCTTGTGAGCCTTGCCTGGGGACCTTGAGTTCCCTCCGAACTTGGACACCTGAGGGATGGCCATTCCACACTGCACTTTGGTTTAATATGGTGATACATTTGGGTGTAAGCACTGCCCGGAGTTCTTATTAAACTCTTGTGGAACTCTGACACGCCCTTGTGGTAGAGAGGGTTTTGAAATCTGATCTTTGGAGTTGGTTTACTTCATACTTCAGAGAGGAAGTCTGAATCAGGCTCTCCTTGGTTGTCATTTTCAATTTCTGATGTATTTTCTTTACTTTATTTTCTTTGGACTGTAATAATTTTGTAATAAACGTTTGGGGATGATTAGTGAAAAGGGATGGATAACCATGTATGTAAAAAGGGTATATAACTTGCCTATATTAATCTCTAATTTCTGCATTTTTTGTATAGCTACCATGCCTATCAGACTTCTACATTTTCATATAGTTACCACGCCTATAAGACTTATGCATTTTATATAGTTACCATGCCTATAAGATTTATGCATCTCATTTAGCTACCATGTCTATAAGAACTTCTACATTCTCATCTATCTACCATGTCTAGAAGAACTTCTGCATTCTCATTTAGATACCATGACTATAAGAACTTCTGCATTCTCATTTAGATACCATGACTATAGGGATCCTGCAGTTTCAGGTAGATATTATGTCTATAGCTTCTGCACAGACGTAGAGAATATGCCTATAGGTCCTTTCTGATTCCTCCATGCCCGCTTTTCACTAGGCAAACTTGTCTATAGGTCCTAATAACCGAAAAATGTAATCAGATACCATGCAATGCTTAGATATCATGTTGTAGAATTTCTGTACTCTTCTATGTCTATAACAATGTTTTAAGTTGGCAAACACATAGAAAGCGTGCCTATAGGGTTCTAATTCAAATCAAAATCTCCCCACTCGTTAGTAGGTTTAAAAACTAGTAGTAATAATGTATTACCAGTAGCAAAACTTGTGCTCTTCTAAAACTCATTTTTTTTACTCGCAACTTTCTTTTTACCTAAATCAATCTGCAATCAGTTTTCTTTTTTTTCTGAAATCAGTAGATAGCATGCCTATAGGTTCCATCTAACACTTAGGCAAGCCTTAGGATAAACTTATAAACTGAATCAGATTTTATTAACTACAACCAATAGGCAGGCCTGATCCGGGCTTCTTATCTGAACTATGTAATAAATCAGTCTGCCTCAACCTCTTTAAATTTTATTTCGACCTTAAAATAGTACGTGTAAGACATGCTAAACTATGCGCTTTCTCTGGTTTAAAGGAGGTTTGTCTGAGCCTTGCTATTTGTTTATATGCTCTCCCCTAAACTTGCTATATGTGTTTTGTTTGTCGCCTAAGTATTTTAACCTTTTGAAACCACAAATAAGCCCAACATCTCCTCCCTTTAGGATTAGTAATCCCAAATACCTCCGGGATTGATAGATTTGGGGCGGGTAATAGCATGCAATAAGTAAACGAGACTATTCCGCGCTTTAATACCTTTACGGGGTGGGTGAGGGTAGATATAGATATGATGACCACGCGATAAAACCACATGTATAAGTGATTTCTGGGTGTTGTGTGGGGTGATCCATATTATTAATAAACCTAGGACTCCTTTCCTTTGTTCTTTGTTTCTTTTAAATCTTTTAAAATGTTTCTTCTAAATCAACTCTCTTTAATGCTTCTCGACTTTGTTTATTTCTAACCTTTATGTGAAAATCCCTTCTTATTTGAAGCCTTACCTATCTATATGTTATTTGTACCTTAAGTCACAACAATAGCTTGGCCGGGAACCACACTAGTGGATCTTGAGGGGTGCCTAACACCTTCCCCTTGGGATAATTTCAAGCCCTTACCCAATCTCTGGTTATCCAAACAAAACCCTTCTTAGTGTACTAATGCACTTAAATCATTAGGTGGCGACTCTTCAATTCTCTTAAAACCCAATTCCCAAAAGGGAACGAGTTGTCCTCCCAAATGTCATAAACCCGATTTCGCGAGAAAAAAGGGGCATCGACAGCATGGCGACTCTGTTGGGGACTTCTCTTAGGGTTTTACTATTTCAAGATATTATTGTGACTTTACATTTCTTATGTGCCTTTATTTGTTTAATCCGTTTCAGCATTTAATTTCTTCTCCTACTACAAAAACTGACTCGTGTCTTTGTTTCTTTCCTTTACTGCTTTCCTCTATTACTGTTTTAAGTTATGAAGAATTGTTGTAATTATTGCTTTTGTAACGTGCAAATACGTGGCAACTTGTTTTAATTATTGCATAAGCATGTTTTCAACATCATATTACACTTGTGCCAAACAAAATACCATATCAACGCTTATAATGATTGGTTGTGCCCTTCTAATATTATCACCCCTAAATTCGGCAAAGGCATATTTGCGGTAAAACTAGTCGATCAGCGGTGCCGTCGGTACTTTATCTCCTTTCCCTCTTGAGTTGTCTGCTCAAGGGTACCAGTCTAAAACCTCATAGAAACCCTTTCTCTTTAAATTGTGCATGCATCATGGTCAAACCTAGCTGAGTCAGTTATGTTGTCCGCATAATGACTCTTTAACATAGCCTTGTCCAAAGTCCATTGGGTTTCCCTAAAACCCAAACAGACATTATCACATTCTGCGTATTTATTTGGAGAAGTAAAGTGCTTTCATGCTAATTATTGGTATTAAATAGTCGAGTCTGGAGGGGGTAGGGTCTAACCCTTTTGTTTTGCAGAAAATGAGGCACGACGTCCCTAGTTTTGGTATGACTAGCACACCCCCACTGTTGCTAGACTGGTGGAGGAGTCTTCCATCAGAAGACCAAATTAAGGAATGGAAAGAGAGGGCCGCCAAAGCTAGTGAAAAGTTGGAATATCTGGAATACAGTCTGCTGGAGTTAGAAGGAAAAGTAAGGAAGAGAGTCACCGACTACCAAAATGCTGAGGGAAATGAAGGAGAACACCTGGCGAAGGCATTTTTACTGGTGAACCTACGCGAACTGGAGGATCTGATCAGCGAAAGCATTTAACCTCAGGAAGGTCCTTCTGGGACCAAATAGATAGGAGTTTTCCTTTTTGCTTTGAGGAATGTAATAAGGCTTGTGGCCACTAGTGACCTTTTATTTCCTGTTATTTAGTGTCGTTTTGGGATTTGTCTACTTTTATCAATAAAATGAGGCATTTAGAATTCTAAGTTCTCCAAATAAATTTGTCGCTAGGCCTACCTCGGACACAACGAGGTCCCCAAAATTAGGAAACGCTTTATATTTCAGCACTACGTGTTTAAATATTGCAACAGTTTACTAATGATCGTCACTAACTTGTTACTTTTTTGTTTTTTATTTCTTTTTTTAAATCCCCTGCCCAAAGGTTAGTTCGTGAACTCTGGCAACATCACCATATTTTACGAGATCTAGGAGTCCTCCACCTACTCCTCCTCCCAGTCCTGTCAGACACAAAAGCAAAAGAAAAATGGAAGATTCGAGCAACACAACTGAATGGGTAGAGGTCACTCATGGTGCTTTGGTCCCCAAGGAAAATGCATCCCAACTAGAACAAAAGCTATTAAAATTTCAAGAAGAACTTGATCAAGTCCGGAATTTGGCAAGTCTATCATTTTCCCTCACCACTCTAGAAGCTACTTCCCCAAATACTCAGAATCCCATACCTCCACAAAATATCCCTAAGCAACAAAGCCATCCCTCTCCTCACCACCACTGGAATACTTGCCACACTCCCAATAATACTCTACTAGTCATCCCGGAACCTTTGAACTCCACAAATGACCACTCCCATACCCAACACAATATCCCCATCTACGTAGAGACTGTGCCGCACTCCACCCAGCCCATCTTAAGCACACCCGAGTCCAATGATAAGGACTCACTCATCATAAATTTGGCCGAAGAGCTTAAAAGGTTGACCACTAGAATTTAAGGCGTTGAAGGTAGTAAGGGAATTGAGGGGATAAACTATGAAGATCTATGCATACAGCCCAATGTCAAACTGCCCGAGGGGTACAAACCTCCCAAGTTTGAAATGTTTGATGGTACAGGGGATCCCAGGGTTCGCTTGAGAACATACTACGACAATCTGGTCGGAGTGGGAAGAGATGAGAAAATTCGCATAAAGCTTTTCATGAGGAGCTTGAAAGGAGACGCTTTGTCTTGGTACATTAGCAAATATCCGAAGAAGTGGTCGAACTGGGTAAGCATGGCGTATGATTTCATGGATAGATTCAGGTTCAACATAGAGAACGCACTAGATGTGTTCTATATCCAAAACTTGAATAAGAAACCCACAGAAACCTTTCGCGAGTATGCCACTCGCTGGAGATCAGAAGCTGCTAAGGTCAGACCGGCCTTAGAGGAAGAACAAATGAATAAGTATTTCGTCCGGGGTCAAGACCCACAGTATTATGAAAGACTGAGGCTGATCGAGAATCATAAATTTTCTGATATAATCAAGCTAGGAGAAAGGATTGAGGAAGGCATCAAGAATGGTATGGTTACGAACTTTGAAGCCTTGCAGGCTACCACTAAGGCTTTACAATCTGGTGGTACGTCCAAGAAAAGGGACATAGGTTCTGTAATGGTTGCACAGAGGACTAAATCCCCTATCAAATGCCTCCACCCACATATCAACCTACTCCAAATTACCAAGCACCCTCACCCTCTTACCATACTCCACCACCCACTTATCAATCAGCTTCACCTCTCGCATATCAGCCCACTTCACCTAAATACTCCCAACCGACATATGTTTACCAAGCCTACAACACCCAACCATCCCACTATCAATCACCTCCCCACGTCAAAACTTCCCTAGACCACGACCAAATTTTGACCGCAAACCTCCCAAAGAGTATACCGCCATTGCTGAACCAGTCAACCAGCTGTACGAAAGGCTCAAAGCTGCTGGTTATGTCGCCCCTATCCCTGCTATAATGCCTGAAAACCCTTCTCAGTGGATCAATCCAAATAAATCCTTTGCATATTAATTCCGGCATGAAAGGACATACTATTGATGAATGCCGCTCTCTGAAGGATAAGATCAATACTTTGATTGACAATAAGATCATTGTAGCAATGGAGCCTACTCCGAATATCTGTAATAACCCTCTGCTAGACCACAAAGGCGGATGTGTTCATATGATCAAGATAGAGGATGACTGGGACCCAAGGGATCAATCGGTTTAATCACAGAAGGCGACGATCCAAAGAAGCCAGTGGTCACCCTCAATTCGATTGTGGTCCAAATTCAACCTTCTGGAGTCGCCAAGGTAAACATGTCCATGCCACTCGAGTTTGAAGCACCACCCTCTGCAAAGATGCCAGCACCATTGAGGTTGAGTTTATGATATCAGCAAACACACCTACACCCTTTGAAGTTACAGTTTCACCACCTGAGGGGCCTACTCCGTTTGGGGTAAAAATAGCCACACCAATTCCAGTGGCAATGTCAGCCATAACATTGTTCCATACGAAGGCTATACAATGGGACTACACAGCCGAGGCTAGAAGAAAAAGGAAGATCAAGTTCGGGGAAACCATTGCGGCACAGGGTATGACAAGAACCGGCAGGGTTTATACCCTGGAGCATTTGGCTGAGTCAAGCAAGCAGGCCTCTAGTCGACCAACCATCACTAAAACTGGGCCCGATGATCTCTGAAGAAAGATACAAGCCAAAGAATACTCAATCATTGATTAGCTGAACAAAACACCGGCACAGATTTCTATCCTTGCTTTGCTATAAAGTTTTGATGCTCACAAGAATGCCTTGTTAAGAGTGTTGAGTGAGGCATATGTACCAAGTAACATCACCGGCGGAGAGATGGCTAACATGGTAGGTCAGGTGTTGGAAAGTCACAAATCACTTTTCATGAAGATGAGCTACCACCGGAGAAATTGAGTCACAATAAGGCATTGCACATCCTCGTGCAGTACAAAGATTATTTTATTACCAGGATCCTGGTAGATGGGGAGTCTAGTCTCAACATTTATCCGTTGGTAACACTCAGGACATTGGGAAAAAGGCTACATAAAATCAAGGGCAGGGCCATCAACGTCAAAGCTTTTGACGGTTATCAAAGGTCTACTATTAGGAAGATCAGCTTTTGTTTGCAAATGGGGACTACTTGGTTTGATGTTGATTTTCAAGTGATAGACGTGCCGACATCTTACAATCTATTGTTGGGACGACCATGGATTCATGCCGCGGGGGCCGTAGCATCAAAGCTACATCAGGAAATAAAGTTTGAGTGGAACCATCAAGAGGTGATCATTCATGGCGACGGTAGCAATCTCATATACAGTCGCCAGATCATTCCGGCAATTGGAGGAGGAAGAAGGATAGGTGGGGAAACTTACCACCACATCGAGCGAGTCAACGCCGTCGATAAGGATAAATGGTGGGATAACAAAATTGAAAGCATATTGAACTGGAGCGGGTATAAACCTAGCAAGGGACTTGGCAAGAACCTCCAAGGAATCGCTAAGCCCATCAAGCTCAAGAAACATGGCACCACCTTTGGATTGGGATATGAGTATACCTGGGAGGAATTCAATGCCACCATGGCGCGACCCTTACTATCATTTGGAGCATCCAATACCCCATTTGGAGCAAACTTTCCAGCCGGCCGAGGTCATTTATGAGTCAAAAAAAGAAGAAGCACTGGCAGTAGTGAGGAATTTGTTCCTGGAAGACGATAACATAGATTGTTATGTCATTTTCGGGGAGGAGTGGGAGGAAGGACCTTCCATACAAGCGGTAAGTAGAGGAGCATGCCTCAATAACTGGACCGTCAGAACCATCAGAGCCCGGCGATCCTCAGGGTAGCAAGGCTGAACAAGCATCATGCACTCTTTAATTTTACTAGTTTACTTTCCTTTCGCATTTTATTTTTCTACAAGAAAGAGCTCCAATGTTCAAAAACAGTTATGGAATTTATCAAAGCATTTCAATTTTTCTTATAAATCTTACTCTTATTATTTTCTCTCATTACTTTACTTATACAACATTACTATTACTTATCTTGATGAACCAATGACTGTGACATGCAATAAGATAACACAACAAACTGACATAGATTCAACGGAAGATGATATACCGAAAGAGATTGTTAAAGAAGTTGAGAATTTTGAGAATAGAACTATGTCCAACCTGGACAAGACTAAGATTGTCAACCTAGGAGATGCAGAAAACATCAAAGAAACATGAATCATCATTCATTTGTCACCATCAGAAAAGGAAAAATATACAGAGTTTCTAAGAGAGTATGAGTACATATTCGCCTGGTCATACGATGACATGACTGGGCTGAGTACATCTATTGTGGCCCACAAATTGCCAATCGATCCAGCCTGCCCTCTAGTAAAGCAGAAGCTCAGAAAGTTCAAGCCAGATATGAGTTTGAAGATCAAGGAAGAAGTCACTAAGTAGGTCAAAGCTAAGGTTCTCAGGGTAGTGGAATATCCAACATGGTTAACCAATATTGTGCCAGTACCGAAGAAGGACGGGAAGGTTAGAGTCTGTGTCAACTACCGGGATCTCAATCGGTCCAGTCCAAAAGACGACTTCCCCTTGCCAAACATACAATTGCGCCAAGCACGAGTTGCAATCATTTGTATATTGTTTCACGGAATACCATTAGATCTGGATGGATGAAGAAGATGCTGAGAAAACGTCTTTGATTACGCAGTGGGGAATTTACTGCTTTGAACTACGTCTGACTTCATTCTCGTTTAAGAGGGGATACATAGGCAGCCTTATGGGTTCGGTCACAATTCAATAAAATTTTCATTTCCCCCCGCAATTGGAAAATAGGGCATAATTTTGAAGAGGACCCTCAAAATTTTGAAGTAACTTCAGCTGATCATCGCAAGCAACCGTCAGAAGCTGCAAACCAGTAAACTGGGGCAGAATTTTGAGGAGGACCCTCAAAATTCCAAAGCGAGAGAGGTTGCAATGTCTTGAGCCACGTCACAGTCGTCGGTTTATCTAAAAAAATCTATTTCTTAATTATATACTTATGTCATATCGTTAACAAACTCATGCATGTTTATTATCAAAATCGCTTTGTTCATAAACGCTATCCCTATGATACATACTGTGTCATTAGATCAGAGCCGAGTAGGTCAAGCAAAGTCAGCGGGGACACAAACTAACCTTTCCCCTTTACAAAACTCACGATTTTTCTTTGGATGTAGGCACCCAAGTTGCAAAATCATACACTCATACTGTTCAGGAATACAACTCTCAGAACTTCACAGTTGTTATCCGTATGCAATATCCCCAGTAGCCACAATATCGCAATCAGCTATCAACTAAGAAATTTTTATTATTATTCACCTTTCATCTCTTGCATAAGGCTATCATTCTGCCTTGAGAGGTTAAGCTCTACCTCCATCTGCATTTCCTGCATTGCATAAGGCTACCATTCTGCCTTCCGAGGTTAAGCTCTACCTCCATCTGCATTTCCTGCATTGCATGAGGCTACCATTCTGCCTTCCGAGGTTAAGCTCTACCTCCATCTGCATTTCTGCATTGCATAAGGCTACCATTCTGCCTTCCGAGACTAAGCACTATCTTTATCTGTATTCCTACATTGCATAAGGCTACCATTATGCCTTCCGAGACTAAGCACCGTCTCCATCTGCATCCCTGCATTGCATAAGGCTACCATTCTGCCTTTCGATACTAAGCACTATCTCCATCTGCATCCCTGCATTGCATAAGGCTACCATCCTGCCTTCCGAGACTAAGCACTATCTCCATCTGCATGGCTGAAACATCGCCATTTATTTACACCTGCATCGGGTGAAAGATCGCCACCTTTATTTACATCTTGCATGGCTGAAACATCACCATTTTATTTACACCTGCATGGCTGAAAGATCACCACTTTATTCATGTCTTGCATAGCTGAAAGATTGCCACTTTATTTACGCTTTCATGGGCTGAAAGATCGCCACCTATTGCATTTCATGGGCTGAAATATTGCCAAATTGTCCAAGGGCGTCATTGTTCGGAGGCACCATTTGCATAGCCCGAGAACGCCATGCCATGGCATCATCACCCCTTTTATCTTTTGCATATCATTATTCTAAGGCATCATAGCTCGGAGGCATCATTCTCATAGCCCGAGAGCATCATTTCATAGCTTGCGAATCCTTTATTATACGCTTCATGGCCCAGGACATCATGGTCCAAGGACTTCATCCTAATCGTCCAAGTACAGCATTCATGGTCCGACGGGAACTTGACCTTAACCATCCATCCCAATCCTGAATATCGCGTCCGTTCTTGGAAAAACCTCCATCGGCATATTTTGCCGACGGATACTGAACTACGTATGGCCTGATTCCTGTAAGACCAGGGATATATAGGTAGCTCAGGAACCAGAGCACGGTCAAATCCCTTCAAACCTTTTTGCTCGGTCAAAATTGGCCATCATGTCTTTACCCGACAACTCTTTCATCCTTCCCGGGTAAAGGGGATTAGCTCTTGATACCTAATTTTTCCTGTATATTTTTATATGAAAAATACCTTTTAAAATAGCATATGTATACATATATAAGTGTATCCAAATGTTTTAGTATTTTTCCTAATTTTAAAAATATTTTTAAATTAATTTATTGCCCTATTTTAGCAATACAAAAACCAATCATTATTCCTCAAATTATCATTTTTGTGAGTAATTTATTTTATTCTCATATTTAAACCAAAATCTAGCTAAGGTAATTTTGTATGCATTTTTACAAATATATTTAGTATTTTTAAAGCTAAACTTCACATAATTGCAATTCTAGCCTATTTAAGATTTTATTGTGTTTATGATTACAAAACTTAATTCCAGTATTTTAATCTAATATTTATATATTATTAATTAATTTAGCACCTTTAATTTGTTTTCATAAATCATTTTACTATTTTTATAAACTAAAAGAGGGAAAAAGTGGCTATTTAAATACTAGCCCTATTACATTTCAATTGTAGCCCAAATCAACCCCCCAATTAAATCCCAATTTTAATTTCAAATGGACAAGCCCAATCACTAAAATTACCCGCCCCTAACCCGTTTATTTTACCCGCCCGGCTTACCCTTTTGATCCAGGCCGTTGATCATTTTTATCAATGGCCACAATTCCCCCTTTCCTTTTTAATTCACAAACACACCTTCACCCTAATCACTTTCATTCATCCGCCTCCCCTAAAACCCTCTCCTCTCTCAAACTCCCTCGAACATTCCCTAACCCTAGCCACCTCTCACTGTCTTCAACCTTGAAACCATCGGAATCCATGGCTTCTCAGGCCGTGAAAGTCTTATACTCACCCCTTGCTCTTACACACCTGATACCTGAAGATTCAAGGCTAGACCTCGAAGGTTTGCACTCCGACCTTTGCCAATTAAAGGTTCCAGAGTCATCGCGGGCCTTGCTCCGGCATACTATGGTGTTTTGAGCCTGGTTCTGACCTCTCCGACTCAAATCGGTGACCTTTTCAAAGCCTTTCTCATTCTAGGGTTCCTCTGAAAACCTAACCCTTCGAGGTTTCATCCTATCTTTTAGATTTGTTGTGGATCTATGCTCTACCTCAGTTTTCAAATGATTTCTCTAACTTTTCTTCCAAAAATTACTTTTTAAAGTCTTTCTTTTTCGATTTAGGATTTTCTGGAAAGTGTTTTTATGATTTTTCTTCTTTTTTATTCATGTGTTTACCTCTGTTGTGTTCTCGTATCATCTCTTGTATGCTTCTCTTATTGTGTTTTCCTATACTAGGGTCTTGTAGACTTCTCTACTGTATTGTTACCATGTTCTTATATTTTTATCTTACTGTGTTTTCCTATATGCTTTTCTGCTATACTTTTTCGGTGTTCTTGTGCCCTTTTTTTCTACTATGTTTTTAAGTTTCTTTGTTTTCCTTCTACTAAGCCCTGTTTAAGTTTCTTCTAAGTATGCTTTTTCTACTGCTCTTATCAGTATTTGCCATTATGCTCTTTAAATCCTTCTACTGTGATAGCATGTTACTTTGTTATCATGTTTTCTCATGAGTTCTGTCGCTGAAGAAGCATGTTCTTTTCTAAATCTTCTAAACATGATTTCAATTCAATTGCCCACCCTCTCATCTTTGATTTATGGTTTTCTTGCACTAGAGTTTTATTTCGAAAACCCTAATTCTTTCAGACTGACTTTGAGTCTCTGAACTGAGTCTGAACATTTGTTTCTATACAATGCTGAACTTTTGACTAAACTCTTCTACACGGGATTTTTTCTACTGATTTACACGACAATCTTCTTTCATGCTCACATGCTCCTTATATATGATAAATTTTCCTCTAAATGGTTTTCACATTTGCAACTAGTGTAAACTTCCTTCTGAATATACCTTGATTGATTTCTTTCCATCTTTTACTGATTTCCTATGTGAGTCAACTTAGGTAAAACCCTTCTGCATTTTTATGACTTGGTTCATTCATACCAAATATCATACCTTGTGATTTACTGGCTATTAATTGATTCCTTTGCCTTATTTGCACAAATCGTGTATTGTCAAAACCCTGTCCTTAAATAACCTTTATGTATTTTCCCTCAATTGCATGCTTTACACAAAGTGTTTATTTAATTCCTTACCTTAAATGGTTTTACCCGTTTGAATCTGAATCCCTTAATTAAAGGGAGTCTTATGTAATTGATTTACAGTCAGTCTTCAATTATTTTCTTACCTTATTTTCTCGTGACTTTCACACTATAAATATACGACCCTTTTTCACAAAGCACACACGATTTTAATAATCCTCCACTACTACAATTCACAATTCTTTTGAATTCTCACTCTCACATAATAGAACTCTCTCTTCTTGTTTGCATTCTGACTTTCACAAGACTACTACTTTTCCATATTCGTTTCCTTGAAGCTGGTATGTTCTAATTTAATTTCCAGTATCACCACAATGTGTTTACTTGCAGCTTTCTACATCTCTGTCTCTTTACTACTTCTGCAGAGTTAAATACCTAAACTAGCATGTTGATTTACTTTTGCTTATTTTTGCTATGAATCCCTATCCTTATTCCCTTTATGTGCTTTGAGTTACAGTTTAAAACACGGCAATATGCAAGTTATTGTCTACGGATTAAACTTGATCCCTTAGGGAATCTTGACTTCTAAACAATGTGTTCCAGTAGGCCTATGGGTGTGCCAGCATCTCTCATTGTTGGGTTATGCCCACTAGCCTGCTTTTATCTCTTGCAACTCCCCATTCCCTTTACCCATGTGTGTATTAATGTGAATTGTTTCCCTTTCACTTTCCACTTTCAGAATTTTGCACTTGCACTCTCTCTTAGATCCTAAGTTCTTCCCCCCTCTTGTGAGCCTTGCCTTGGGACCTTGAGTTCTCTCTGAACTAGGACACCTGAGGGATGGCCCTTCCACATTGCACTTTGGTTTAATATGGTGATACATTTGGTTGTAAGCATTGCCCGGGGTTCTTATAAAACTCTTGGGGAACTCTGACATACCCAAGTGGTAGAAAGTCTTTTGAAATCTGATCTTTGGAGTTGGTTTACTTTATACTTCAGATAGGAAGTCTGAATCAGGCTCTCCTTGTTAGTAATTTTCAATTTCTGATGTATTTTCTTTACTTTATTTTCTTTGGACTGTAATAACTTTGTAATAAACTTTGGGGATGATTAGTGAAAAGGGAGGGATAACCAAGCATGTAAAAGGGGTAGATAACTTGCCTATAGGAATCTCTAGTTTCTACATTTTTTATATAGCTACCATGCCTATCAGACTTCTACATTTTCATATAGTTACCATGCCTATAAGACTTATGCAGTTTATATAGTTACCATGCCTATAAGATTTCTACATCTCATTTAGCTACCATGTCTATAAGAACTTCTGCATTCTCATCTAGCTATCATGTCTATAATAACTCCTGCATTCTCATTTAGATACCATGACTATAAGAACTTTTGCATTATCATTTAGATACCATGACTATAGGGATCCTGCAGTTTCATGTAGATATTATGTCTATAGCTTCTGCACACATACATAGAGAATATGGCAATAGGTCCTTTCTGATTCCTGCATACCCGCTTTTCATTAGAAAAACTTGTCTATAGGTCCTAATAACCAAAAAATGTAATCAGATACCATATAACGCTTAGATATCTTGTTGTGGAATTTTTGTACTGTTCTATGTCTATAACAATGTTTTAAGTTGGCAAACACATAGAAAGAATGCCTATAGGGTTCTAATTCAAATCAGAATCGCCCCACTCGTTGGTAGGTTTAAAAACTAGTATTAATAATGTATTATCAGTAGCAGAACTTGTGCTCTTCTAAAACTCGTTTTTTTACTAGTAACTTTCTTTTTACCTAAATCAATCTGCAATCAGTTTTCTTCTTTTCTGAAATCAGTAGATATCATGTCTATAGGTTCCATCTAACACTTAGGCAAGCCTTAGGATAAACTTATAAACTGAATCAGATTTTATTAGTTACAACCAACAGGCAGGCCTGATCCGGGTTTCTTATCTGAACTATGTAATAAATCAGCCTACTTCAACCTCTTTAAGTTTTATTTAGACCTTAAAATAGTACGTGTAAGACATGCTAAACTATCTGCTTTCTCTGGTTTAAAGGAGGTTTGTCTGAGCCTTGCTATTTGTTTATATGCTCTCCCCCAAACTTGCTATATGTGTTTTGTTTGTTGCCTTAGTATTTTAACCTTTTGAAACCACAAATAAGCCCAACATCTCCTCCCTTTAGGATTAGTAATCCCAAATACCTCCAGGATTGATAGATTTGGGGTGGGTAATAGCATGCAATAAGTAAACGAGACTATTCCACGCTTTAATACCTTAACGGGGTGGGAAAGGGTAGATATGGATATGATGAACACGCGATAACACCACATGTATATGTGATTACCGGGTGTTGTGTGGGGTGATCTATATTATTAATAAACCTACGACCCCCTTTTCTTTGTTCTTTGTTTCTTTTAAATCTTTTAAAATGTTTCTTCTAAATCAACTCTCTTTAATGCTTTTCGACTTTGTTTATTTCTAACCTTTATGTGAAAATACCTTCTTATTTGAAGCCTTACCTGTCTATATGTTATGTGTACCTTAAGTCACAACAATAGCTTGGCAGGGAACCACACTAGTGGATCTTGAGGGGTTCTTAACACCTTCCCCCTGGGATAATTTCAAGCCCTTACCCAATCTCTGGTTATCCAAACAAAACCCTTATTAGTGTCCTAATGCACTTAAATCATTAGGTGGCGACTCTTCAATTCTCGTAAAACCCAATTCCCAAAAGGGAACGAGTTGTCCTCCCAAATGTCATAAACCCGATTTCCTGAGAAAAAATGGGCATCGACAGGCTCAACTTCATATTGGTGTAAGTATATGAGAGAAGTAGGAAAATACATATTTTGAAGAAGTTTCATGAATAATTTGAGGAAGTTTCATGTTTTGAAATTTCAAATTACATAACACTTTACAAGTATTCAATTAACTTTTTGTACGACATCTACAACTCTTTCATAACTATTTTTCTTATAACAGATTTCAAAAAATTCTATAGTATATCTTGCAACCATGACTAATCATTGACTTTAACCTAAGTACTCATAGGATCTTGTAATTTATGTCTTCGAGTTTACACTTTATCAAAGCTTATTACAAAGGTTTCTGAATCAGGTTTTTTTTCTTCTCTTGTTTGGCTCTTGACTTTTGATTGTTGGGTTGTTCCAGGCTTGAATTCTGACTTTTTTAGTCTTCTTTGACTTTCAGTCTTCTTTGCCTTCATATCTATAGTCCCCCAAGTGTTAGAGCTTTGAAGTAAGAAATCTCGAGCACTTAATTATTCCTTCCATTTGGTCCATTTGCTGAAAAGGAAAATACATACGGGACTCGGAGGTATATTTTTAGATGATGACTGCTTAACCCTTTTTATTTCCATCGGAAAGGTTGTAACCAGATCGGGAATAATTTTGTATCTCGCGTGTCTTTCATGTCTAATATCATCATTTGGTATAGGTAATAAAAAAAGAACAAAATTAAACCATACACAAATGATATCTGACTGGGGGTTATTCCTTTGCTTAGCAGTAATACTTATTTAAATGAACATCATTTCAATTTGATGGGAATACTTTGCCTTCCATTGTTTCTAACTCATACGCACCCTTTCCAGTAATGCCTCGAATCCTGTAGGGTCCTTCCCAATTTGGACTCAACTTTCTTGCACTGGCCGCTTTTGTCGATTGAAAAACCATTTTGAGGACGAAGTCCTCAATCTTGAAGTATCTAAGATGAGATTTCCGATTGTAGTATCGCGCAATAATTTGTTTCTACGCTGCCATATTTATTAGAACTGTTTCTCTCCTTTCTTCAAGAAAATCTATATTTATTCGCATCTCTTCCGCATTTGATTCTTCAGTTTCTTGGGTATATCTTGTACTTGGTTCACCTATTTCAACTGGGATTAAGGCTTCAACCCCATACACAAGTGAGAATGGAGTCTCCCCCGTACCTATTTTTGTTGTCGTTCGATAAGCCCATAAGAATAATCTTTTCTTCAAGTTATTAATAATAACTTTGTTTGTCGATTCTGATTTTCCATTAGCCACATGATGGTAAGGTGTTGAATTTATCCTTTTAATCTCTCAATTCTAAAAGAATTCTGTGATTTTCGTACCTATGAATTGCGGGCCATTATCACATACAATTTCTTTTGGAACTCCGAACCGGCATATGATGTTTTACCAAATAAAGTCCCCGACTTCTTTTCCCGCAACTATTTGAAAGCACCTGTATCTACCCGCTTAGTAAGATAATTTTGTTAATACTAATAAAAATCGTACCTTGTGGTAGTGGACCCACGATATCCATCCTCCATTTCATAAAAGGCCCGGGTGAAATAACCGGATGTAATAGCTCCACTGGGCGATGCATGTTGTTTCCATATCGTTGATATTTGTCACATTTGGCCACAAAACTTTCCGCATCTTCTTCCATTTTTGGCCAATAATATCCTGCTCTAATTAAAGTTCTTACCAAGGATCTTCCTCCTACATGATTTCCACAATGTCCCTCATGTACTTCTCTCATCACATATTCTGTTTGATAAGGTTCAGGACATCTTGCTAGAGGCCCTCCAAACATCTTTCGATACAGGTTGCCACGAACCAAACTATAACAGGCAGCTTTTCATCGACGTGATTGAGCCTTTTTCTTATCTTCAAGTAAAATCCCATACTGCAGGAAATTAACGAACTCATTTCCCCAATACCAAGTTAAATTATTGAAATTTACCTCATGTTTATCCAGATCGAGTGCCGAATGAAACAAATGTAGTACAATAGTATTTTCTTCTTTGTTATTTCTACAACATATGCGAGATTAGCTAACGCGTCTACTTCCGCATTTTCCTCCCTGGGTATTGGCACGATTTTTTACGATTGGAATTGTCAAATTAATTCTCGTGCCTTTTCCAAATATTGCTGCATTCGTGCCTCTCTAGCTATACAAGTCCCCTACATTTGGTTAACTACAAGCTGCAAGTCACTTTTGATTATAATCTGCTCTATTTCGAGTTCTCATGCCAATTACAGCTTCATATTCTGCTTAATTATTAGTAATGGGATGACACTTTGTTGCTTGCCTTATGGTTTCTCCTGAAGGTGGGATTATAACAATGCCTAAACCTGCTCCTTTAACATTCGATGAGCCATTAGTAAATAGGGTCCAAGTACCCGGATTAGATCCGGTGAGTACCTGTAGTTCTTTTCTACTTTAGGAATTATCCCCGGGCTAAAGTCTGCCACAAAATCTGCTAAAACCTGTGATTTTATCGTAGTTCTAGGTTGGTACACAATATCATATTCACTGAGTTATAGTCCATTTGGCTAACCTACATGACAGTTCTTGCTTATGCAATATATTCCTTAAGGGATAAGTGGTCACTACATAGATGGGTGACATTGAAAAAAAGGCCTTAAGTTTCTAGATGCCATAATTAATGCTAAAGAAAGTTTTTCTAAATGAGGATATCGGGTTTCAACATCCAATAAAGATTTGCTAACATAATAGATTGGAGATTGTTTACCTTTTGTCTTCACGTACCAGTACTGCACTTACCGCCATTTCTGATATACCAAGATAGATGGGTATCCTTTCTCCATCCTTTGGTTTAGCCAGTAACGGTGGGTTTGGCAAGTATGCTTTTAGATTTTTGAGTGCCTGTTGACATTCATCAGTCCACTAGAATTGTTTTTGCTTTTTAAACACTGAAAAGAACTTAAAACTTTTCTCTGAAGACTTAGAAATAAATCTTCCCAAAGTTGCTATCCTACATTTCAGCCTTTACACCTCCTTTTTGCTCATGAGTATGTCTGGTATTTCTTCAATGGCTTTGATATGTGCAGGTTTTCTATACTTCGGTTAGAAATAAGGAAACCTAAAAACTTACCTGAAGCCACGCCAAAGGCACTTTTTCGGGATTTAACTTCTTATTGAACTTGCAGAGAATCTGAAAAGTATCTGACAAATGTTAGATATGATTCCCTGCCTGTGCTGACTTGACCAGCATGTCATCGATGTAGACTTCCATAGTTTTTCCCAGGTGTTCTTGAAAGAGTTTTGTTACCAATCTTTGGTATGTGGATCCAACATTCTTTATTCCGAAGGGCATGACTATATAACAGTAAGTCCCTTTGTCTGTGATAAAGGAAGTTTTTTCCTCATCTAAAGGATCCATCTTTATCTAATTATATCCTGAATAGGCATCTAAAAAACTCAACAACTCATGTCCTGTAGTAGAATGAATTAGTTGATCTATATGCGGTAAAGGAAATGAGTCTTTAGGATAAGCTTTATTTAAGTCAGTATAGTCTACAAAAACTCGTCATTTACCATTCTTTTTTTAACCTACTACAGTATTAGCTAGCCAGTTAGGATATTTTACCTCTCGTATGGACCCAATTTTTAAAAGTTTTTGTACCTCATCCTGGATCACCTGATTTTTGCAGGATCCTTGCTTCCTTTTATTATATTTGACAGGTGGATACGATGGATCTTCATTCAGCTTGTGAGTCATCACCTCCGGTGGTATACCTGTCATATTTGAATGTGACCAAGCAAAGTAATCTGTGTTAGCTTGTAAAAATTTGACAAGTTTACCTTTTATTTCTGGGCTTAGCTTTATTTCGACATAAGTTTTTCTATCTTGCCATAATGCCATTGCTCGAAAAGTGTGATAGCCTCGAGTTCTTTTATTGTTGTTTTGATGTTTTCATTTTCTTCTAGCTCTTGAATGACATCATGCCTTGAGTCTACATCCGTTTGTTCACCTTCAGTTGAGGTTTGAGCTGCCGTGTCCTTAACTGAATTCTGTAATTGCTATTTATTATCTGCACCACCATTCGCTATGCTTGAATCCGCCACTGAATTGATACTTCTAGAAGCCTGCTGATCTCCACGGATTTGCCTAATCCCTCATTATGAAGGGAACTTAATAAATTGATGTAAAGTATATGGAACAACATCCATATCATGAATCCAAGACCTGCTAAGAATCATATTATACGCCATGTCCGTATCTATTACTTGGAATTTCGTATCTTTGAGAACTCCTTCTGCAAATATGGTAAGCACTATTTCCCCATTTGTAACAACGCTTGAATTGTCGAATCCAGATAAGGTACGTGCTTTGGGAACCATTTTGTCGTCAGCTTGCATCTCGTTTACCACTCTCAAAAGAATGATATTTACAGAGCTACCTGGATCAATCAACACATTAGTGTCATATACAATTAAAGATATTACCAATGCATGGTTGTAAGGGATCATCATGCCATCTGCATCTGAACCCGCATCATCAAACGCTATACTGTCCTCTTCCGAAACTTGGCAAACTGGCTTTTGGTGGGTAACCATGACATTCGATGTCTTTTTTTACAGCCGTATATATCATACCGTTGACGTCCTCACCTCCGCTTATCACATTAACCGTCCTTTTTGGTGATGTAGGTTTTGGAGGCTCTTGTCTATTCTTCATATACGTTTGCTTACCATTCTCACTAAATAAATAAGTTAAATAACCTTGTTTTAACAAATGCTTTATTTCACCTTGTAGCGATCTGCAATCTGTTGTTTTATGACCGTGGTCATTATGAAACTCAGACCAAAAATCTGGATTTCTTCTGCTAAAGTTCGATCTCATTTCTTTTGGCCACCGCACCTTATTGATAACTAGGGATTCTAGTTTATTTTATACTCCTGATAACTAGGGATTCTAGTTTATTTTATACTCCTTTTTTGTTGAGTTTTGGATTAAAAATGTATACAAATAGTCCCAATAGCTTACATGTTGTACTAGTTTGTAGGGTTTGGTCAAAAAAGTGACAAGAAGTCAAAACCAGCTCAAAAAGGAGTGAAACCTGCACAAGTAACAAGAGCAAGTCAAAGCACTGCTGCAGCATAAAATCCATTGCAGCCACCACTGCAGTCGCGGTCCATTTAGTGCGGTCCGCGGTGGGTAAGTTCAGAGAGCTGCATTCCTGGGGTTCTAAGCATTCCGGCCCGCGGAAGAATCTTTGCACCCGTGGTAGCCTCATCGCGACCGCAGTCAATTTGTTGCAGTCCGTAGAGAGGGGATTCAGAGATCTCACGATTTCGAAAGTTTCAAGACACCGCAGCCGCGGTCCATTTGTTGCGGTCCGCGGTGAAGCCACCGCGTCCACAATGCATTTTATGCGGTCCGCCGTGGCCAGATTCAGAGAATGAGAAGTGAAGTAAAAAGCCTCACCGCAGCCACGGTGCATTTTCTACGGTCCGAAGTACCTCCGTCAGGGGTATTTTTGTCCAAAAATTTTGGTCTTGTATAAATACTTATTTTTCAGATTTTTAGGTATCTTTATCTTAGCTGAGCACGTGAACGGTCGTTTTAGCCTATTTTGAGTAATTTTATAGCTGGTTTAACATTGAATCTTCAAATCTTAGCTTGTAATTATATTTTATGGTTTGTTCTTCATCTAAATATCTGATTTCTTCCATTATTATGAGTAGCTAGACCCATTAGCTAGGGTTGTGGATCAAACCTAGTATGGATATTTGATGGGTCTTTTGTTCTAAGGCTTAGGTGTGTAAGGGTGGTTGATATTTGGCCTGATTTGTGTTATCCATGTTGAATTAGTGGTTGCAAACACTAATTTGTGCCTATTTGAATTGTGCTCTTCTTGAGAAAGAGAGCTTGAGTGTAGAAAATTAGTTCAACAAGGAATTGGGGCAGATTCAAGAGATTGATAGCCCCAATTAAAGGGTTAAATCTAGAGATAGTAATATCCGACTTGAGCTTATATTGCTTGCATAATTTTGACACCCAAATGGTCTTGAGAAAGTCAATTAGGGCAAATTCACTCAATCTATCGAGAGAAATATAGAGTGAGTAGTGTCGTGCATTGGCTATATTGCGATCCCAAACATAACAGCTTTGCCTTAGGCTTTAGAACCCGTAAAGTATTCACCTAGGATAAAGTCACTTCCTTAGTGCCTCGTTAATCATTTAGGAAACCTTACAAGCATTCATACTTAGGTTAATTTCTCATATCATTAGCATAAAATTAGAAGTAACAAACAAACAAATATGATTGGAAGTGTAATCAAAAGCTCTATGCACTGCTAGATTATATAGAAATCCAACTCCAAACATTGTTGTAGCTCCCCGTGGATTCGATCCCGACCTTCTCGTGTAAAAACTGCATCGACCGCTCTTGCCACTTTGTAGTCGTATAGGGTTGGACCCGATCACTTTTTGGTGCCGTTGCCGGGGAGCTAATGGTTTTGTCTATCTATCTAAATAGTTTTGTGTGTGTTACTTTTCTTTCCTTTTGTGATACTAATTTGTGTGTGATGCCAATTCAGGTACAAAATAGCGGCAAACAACAACAATGATCCTCTTGGAAATATGGTCCCGGGGGAGGAGGTTGATGATAACGGTGAAGATGATGTGCCTCTTGTACCTCAAGGACAAAGGAGAGGCCGACAGGCTAATGATAATAATATTCCAGACCCTTCCCTGCCACCTCCCAGAGTTGTCCCTCAAGTGCTCCCCAACCAAGGATATGCTAGTGCAATTATCCCAACCCTGATTCGGCGGGAAATTTTCAAATTACCAATGTGATGTTGACATTGTTGGAGCAGCGAGGGTATTTTACGGGTGCTCCCCATCGAAATTCTTATGAGCACCTTAAAGGATTGTTGATACATGTTGGGGGATCAAGCAAACGAACGTGTTTGAGGATGCCTTGCGGTTGAGATTATTCCCTTTCTCTCTTCGAGGGAAGGCGTTGGATTGGCTGGAGAGACTCCCCAACCACTCTATCCATACATGGGATGAGTTGGAGGATAAATTTGTGGCAAAGCTTTTCTCGCCAGGTCACATGGCAACCTTGAGGGATGAAATTTTAGCTTTCAAACAGGAGCCCAACGAACCGCTGCATGAGATATGGGAGCGATACCAGACTATGGTGAAGGAATGCCCAAATAATGATATGACTGAGGCAATCATACAACAGACATTCTACCGAGGCATTAACACAACAAATCAGTGCATAGTGAACCAACTAGCTGGGGGCAATTTCATGAACAAACCATATGATCAAGCTTGTGAGATATTGGATGAGATGGCGGACACTTCTTCCTCTTGGCAAAGTCGAGCAAATATGCCACAGGGTGATCCCATGGCCATTCACTTGCACAAAGAGCTCCATGATCATGGGCGGGCAATAGCAGAACTTACAACAACAATGAACCAGCTAGCAAAGGCACAATTGTAATAGGTTTAAACTCCACGACAAGTAATGTTATGGAGGGTGTCAACATGTTAGTGAACAAAATAAGACAAACAGGGCAACATAACCAAGGGAATTCGAATCAATATGACCAAGATAGTGGTGGGTTCCAAGATGATGGGTACGATGAGCAGAATGAAGAAGTACAATACATGAACAACTATCAAGGCCAAAGGGGCAATTCTTCTAACCAACAACAATAATGGAGATCCCAAGGCAATTGGGGAAATCAACAACAATAAGGGAACAATAATTGGGGGAACAACAACCAAAATCCAAATTGGGGAAACAAGAATAATAATCAAGGTAATTGGGGTAACAACAACAACAACAACAACTGGGGTGGAAACAATAATCAGGGTGGTTGAAACAATAGCAATCAGGGAAATCGGGGGCAAGGCTTACAAAGGCCCCCGATATATCAACAACCAAAAATTCCACCCCCATTTCTATCCCAATGTCCTAGTTCATCCAACAATGACATGGGGAGAATCAAAATAATGTTTGAACAGATGATGAAAAAGAATGCTGATTCCAATGCTCAGTTGGCATCCTGCAATACTTCAATCAGAAACTTGGAGGTTCAACTAGGCCAAATCTCACAATCCTTGAATACTCGCCCTAAGGGGGATCTACCTAGTGATACAGTAGTCAACCCGAAGGGTGGGAACAATACGTCTCTTTGGTGGTTGAAAATGTGATTGATGAGAAGTTGGATGAAGAAGTGAACATTGATATCCAAGATAACGAGGTGGAAACTCAGTATGACGTGAACCCGTCTAGAGAACACGTAATAGACATACCGAAAATGGTTGTGCCTAAATCCAAGGCTCCTTTGCCAAGGCCACCTCCACCCTATCCTCAAAGGCTCGCGAAGCAGAAAAATGAGAACCATTTTAAGAAATTTATTGACATGATTAAGAGCTTATCCATAAATGTGCCTTTGGTGGAGGCTTTAGAGAAAATGATGGGGTATGCCAAATTCATGAAAGACTTAGTGACAAAGAAAAGATCCATGGATTGTGAAACTATCAAGATGAGCCACAAAGTTAGTGCAATAGTGCACTCAATGGCTCCGAAGCTACACGATCCCGGTGCTTTCACCATTCCTTGCACCATTGGGAGTGCAGACTTTGCAAAAGCTCTATGTGATTTGGGGGCAAGTATCAACTTGATGCCATACTCAGTTTTTAAGACTTTGGTTATTGGACAGCCGAGGCCTACTTCTATGAGATTGTAAATGGCGGATAGAATAATGAAGAGGCCATTGGGTATAATTCATGACGTTCTTATCCGGGTGGAAAAATTCATCTTGCCGGCTGATTTTGTGAATCTCGACTGTGAGGTTGATTTTGAGGTGCTTATAATCTTAGAAAGACCTTTCCTTGCAACTGGTAAAGCCTTACTTGATGTGGAAGCAGGGGAACTCACCTTCCGGGTGGGTGATGAAAAAGTGGTCTTTCATGTGTGTAAGTCATTGAGCAACCCAACTGTGCTAAAATGTGCTCATTCGTGGATCTTGTCACGGTAATGATAATTGATGAGACTAGTGCAATGATAGATGTGGAGGACCCTCTAGAGACGGTATTGTTGAATCATGATGTAAATGAGGATGAAGGCCGGGTGGAGTGTGTTAATGCTTTACATGGAATGGGCTCTTACTCTTATGAGCCTCGAAAGCTATATTTGGATCTTGAGAATAGGAAGACTCACCAACAAAGCCCTCAATCGAGGAACCTCCCATGTTGGAGTTGAAGCCGTTGCCTCCATGCCTCAGGTATGAATTCTTAGTCCCTAGTTCAACTTTGTCAGTTATTCTTTCCTCTTGTCTTACTAACATGCATGTATATGCCACATTGGCGGTGCTCCCCAAAAATAAAAGAAGGCAATTGGATGGAACTTAGCTGATATTAGGGGGATAAGCCCCGCCTTTTGTATGCATAAGATTATTCTTGAAGATGATGAAAAGCCCTGCTTGGAACATCAAAGGAGGTTGAACGAGGCAATGCAAGAAGTTGTGAAAAAGGAGGTGATCAAGTGGTTGGATGTCGGGGTTGTGTACCCCATCTCTGATAGTTCATGGACTTCGCTAGTGCAATGTGTGCCGAAGAAAGGTGGCATGACCGTGGTTACTAATGCGCAAAATGAGTTAATTCCTACCAGAACTATCACCGGATGGAGGGTGTGCATGGATTATCGCAAGTTGAACAAAGTGACCTGCAAAGATCACTTTCCATTGCCTTTCCTTGACTAGACGCTAGATAGACTTGCTGGGCGTACCTTCTACTATTTCTTGGATGGGTATTTTGGGTACAACCAAATTTTGATTGCTCCGGAATATCAGGAGAAGACCACCTTCACTTGCCTATATGGCACCTTTGCCTTTTCTAGGATGCCATTCGGGTTATGTAATGCACCGACTACATTCCAACGGTATATGATGGCCATATTTACCGACACGGTGGAAGATATTTTGGAGGTGTTCATGGACGACTTTAGAGTTGTGGGTGACTCGTTTGATGAATGTTTGAAGAATCTTGATAGCGTGTTAGCCCGGTGTGAAGAAACCAATCTTATGCTCAACTGGGAAAAATGCCACTTCATGGTTGAGGAGGGCATAGTCATTGGTCATAAAATCTCAAAGCACGGTATAGAGGTGGACAAAGCTAAAATTGAGGTCATTTCAAGGATCCCTCCCCCTACTTCTGTCAAGGGGGTTAGAAGTTTTCTTGGGCATGCGGGGTTCTACCGGAGATTTATCAAAGACTTTTCGAAGGTAGTGATTCCTGTATGCAAACTTTTGGAAAAGGATGTGAAGTTCGTCTTTAGTAAGGAATGCATGACAGCTTTTGAACTCCTCAAGTACAAGTTGACCACCACTCCTATTATTACCGCACCCAATTGGAGCTTCCCTTTTGATCTTATGTGTGATGCGAGTGATGTTGCGGTTGGGGCGGTCTTGGGTCAAATAGTGAATAAAATGTTTCACCCGGTGTATTGTACGAGCAAGACAATGAATGATGCTCACGTGAATTACACGATGACTGAAAAAAAGTTGTTGGCTATTATGTTCGCAGGGGAGAAATTTTGTCTGTATCTCATGGGAGCTAAGGTCATAGTTCATACCGATCATGTCGCACTACGATACTTGATGATGAAGAAGGATTCCAAATCTAGGCTGATACAATGGGTCTTGTTACTTCAAGAGTTTGATTTGGAGATTGTGTACCAAAAAGGGTATGAAAACCAAGTGGCGGACCACTTGTCCCGCTTGGAGGAGGAGGGGAGGCCTTGTGATTGCCTAGAAATCAATGATACATTTCCCGATGAGAAACTCCTTTCTGTGTTGGTGAATGGTATGCCATGGTTTGCGGACGTTGCTAATTTTCTTCTGACTGGTATTGTCCCGTGTGAGCTCTTTCTAACCAAAGGAAGAAGCTTAAACGGGATAATATGGACTACTATTGGGATGAGCCATACTTGTTCAAGATCTTCACTGACAGTGTGATCCGACGATGTGTCTCGAAGGTGGAGCAATTGAGTATTCTAGAGGTTGTCATTCCTCTCCCTATGGTGGTCATCATGGTGGGGTGAGGGCAGCTTTAAAGGTTCTTAGTTGTGGGTTTTACTGGCCAACTTTGCACAAGGATGCAAGTGAACTTGTGAAGAGATGCGACGAATGTCAAAGAGCGGGTGAAATTTCAAAGAAGAATGAGATGCCTCTCAACACTATTCTTGAAGTTGATATTTTTAATGTGTGGGGCATTGATTTCATGGGCCCGTTTGTTAGTTCGTATGGAAACGTATACATTCTAGTGGCAGTTGACTATGTTTCAAAGTGGGTTGAGACCGTGGCTTTACCCAATAATGAGGCCCGGAGTGTTGTTGCATTTCTAAAGAAGAGTATTTTTACTAGGTTTGGCACTACTCGAGCAATCATAATTGATGGGGGGTCTCATTTTTTCAATATAGCTTTTGACACCTTGCTTGCAAAGTACTGTGTCAATTAGAAAGTCTCTACTCCTTACTCAATCGAGTGGCCAAGTTGAAGTCTCAAACAGGTAAATCAAGAGTATATTGTCAAAGACGGTCTATGGAAATAGGACCAATTGGTCAAAGAAATTGGATGATGCTCTGTGGGCTTATAGGACTACTTACAAGACTCCGATTGGTATGTCTCTGTACCGGTTGGTGTTTGGGAAAGCTTTCCATCTACTAGTTGAGCTAGAGCACAAGACCATGTGGGCTTTGAGGAAGCTAAATCTTGAATGGGATGTGGCAGCAAATCTTCGTGTGGAGCAGCTTAATGAACTTGATAAATTCCGATTTCATGCCTACTGTAGTTCGTCCTTGTACAAGGACAAGATGAAGTACCTTCATGATAAGTATGCTCGTGGCAAGGAGTTCAAAGTGGGTGATTTGGTTCTCTTGTCATTCTCGGTTACGTCTGTTTCCGGGAAAGCTTAAGTCGAAATGGAGTGGACCTTTTGAAGTGGTGCTTGTGACCCTGTTTGGTGCACTTGACTTGAAAAACAAAAATGGAGAGATCTTCAGAGTTAATAGGCATAGAGTCAAACACTATCTTGGCAAGATTGATGACAGCCACGTGGTGGCAATGATCCATCTAAAGTGATTTGATGGTAACCTGCATTTTGCCACGACATTAAGTCCGGTGCTTCTTGGGAGGCAAGCCATGTGTCTTTCTTTTTGTTTTCCTTTGATTTTCTTTTTAGTGTAAGATTTTCTTTTGGACTAACTGATTGTGAGATGTATGTAGGGTTGTTTTGATGCAGTGCAAGACCAAATTGGAAAAATATTGCACTCTCTGAAGTTTGGACCACTGCCGCATTGCATATTTCGCGACCGTAATGGCCTTATTACGAGGGAAAATTTCATTATGGTCCGCAATGTTGAATGGTCAAAAGTGGAGGTTCTCTGAATTTGTCACCGTGGCCGCGAAGCATTTTCTGCGGTCCGCGGTAAACTCCTTGCCAGTGTTTCTTGTGGTTAAGTACCGTGGTCCGTGGTGCATTTTACGCGGACCACGGTGGGTAAGTAGCATGGGTCCCCGGCCCTTTTTCTATAAATAGGACCTCAGGCCCCCATTTACACTTTTAGCTCATTTGCTCTCTAAATAGAAAAAGTATTGTTCATCACGCCCTAAGTGCACAAATTCAAACATTGATTATCAATCATTTGTATTGCATCTCATCTCTGGTACTTCAAATCTTTCCCTAGTCTTTAATTTTGTTTTATTCTCCCTTAATTAGTTAGTTTGTACTTCTTTTTCTTCCCTTTTCTTTCAATTTTTAGCTTAGGGTTGCATAATGTTGTTTAGTTTAGGATTAATTAGTTAAATATAATGATTGACTACCTAGTGGGTTGATAATATGTGGATTAAAGCTAAAATGAGAAATTTTTTGAAACCCTAGGTTGGTGTTGCTGAGTATGGCTTACAGCGACCGCGGTAGATTATTCACGGTCCGCGAGGCCTCTCCGCGGCCGCGATGGTTTTTCCACGGTCTGCGGTGGTAAACTTCAGAGGGGTCAATTTTAAGGACCATGGTAGCGGTCGATTTTTTGCAGTCTGCAGTGCCTTACTGCAGCCGCACATCATTTCTTGTGGTCCGTAGTGCCCTGAATCAAAGTATAGGTATTCTGAACCCCACTCCACTACGGTCCGCGGTGCGATTTTATGCGGTCCGCAGTGGTGCCTTTGCGGCCAAAATGCTTTTTATGCGGTCCACGGTCATCTGTTTTCATATTCTTCACTAATTGTTCTAGTACTGAGATGCTAACAAACATTAAATGAAGTCTCCTTGCAGACAATGGTTAAATCACGAGGCGGTGGTGACAATCTAAAAGGAAAAGGAGAGTCCTCCCAGGGTAGGGGATAAGGAATGATAAGATTGACCCCACAACTTCGGAAAGCAATTGGAGATACAAGGAAACAAATCAAAGCTGCAGATAGAGCTACTTCCCATTCAGATTTAGTGCCGGAGTATGTTCCTGACTTCCCGGAGAGACTGAGATTGGGAGATGAACCTACCCCTCCAGGCTCTCCTACTGCTCAAGCTTCAGTTCAAATTTCTTCTGAGTCGTTTGAGGGCTCAGCTGAGAGCAATGATAGTGCAACATTTACTTCACCTACTGCTTCATCACCTGGAGAGGATCTCATCGACGATGAAGTTCTGGATGAAGAGGGAGGGGGTGTTCCCCAACCTGGGGGTGTGGAGAGAACTAGAAACCCCTAGGCGGGGAGAAGAAGATTTTTTAGTGAGATTGCTTACAATAAGTTCAGAGAGTGGTGGCCCCAGAGGAAATTGATTATTGAGCACCAGTTCATAGAGAGGGATCTCCTGCCTCACAACCCTAATGTCAAGAGGCAATTTAGAGAACGTGTAGGGTGGGATTACTTCACCATCAGGGTGCCAGAGGCAAACGAGCACCTAGTCAAAGAGTTTTACGCCAATGTTGCCCATATCAAAAAGGGCACTAAAGTGACTAAGGTGCAAAATTTGAAAGTGCAGTTCGATGGTAAGACAATCAATAACTACCTAGTCATTCTGGAGGAAGATGAATCCCTATACTTAGAGAAGGTAGCATTGGATGAGGAAACCCGTCCGTGGTTGGCCGAATACCTAGCACTCTCGAGCACCACCCCAGCTTGGTTGACATCAAGGATTCAAATTCTGAGGAAAACCTTAAACTTCGAGGCAAAGGGGTGGGAGACATTCGTATGCAGCAGGCTGAACGCACTACCCATGAGAACTCTCTGCATGTCTCCTGGGCGATATTGGTAGCTTCTATCATGGCGGGGTACCCGATCAACATCGGGAATGTTATGTCTAGGGTGATCACACGGGTGGTCAATGAAGGTGATAGATCATACCCCTTCCCAAATTTCCTGACAGTGTACTTTGAGGACCAGGAGGTGGAGAAAAGGAAGTTTGATGTGAAGGTGAAAGCAAAGATACCTTTTTCCTGGTACAACCTATAGGGTGATGACAACCCCAAAACCAAAGATCCTAAAGGAAAAGCCACTACTTCTACTGGCCAGTCTGAAGAGCCAGTAGTAGTCCCTTCTGCTCAACCTCCTACAGCTACACCAGATATTGCCCTAGGACCCTCTACTTCCACAGCTCCAGATATTCCCTCATCCACATCCTACCCATTGATTGCCCACCTTTTGAGCCAAACACTTGCCAATATTAACAACTGGATGCAGGCAGCTACTTCTAAGCTGTCTGTGCTTTCTAGCTCGGTGGCAGCCCAGTTCGTATCCCCACAACCACAGGTTCCAACTTCAATGGAGGAGACTCTCAAGGAGTTTCTGGACAACCAGAAGAAGCTCTTGGATAACCAACAGTTGATATTGGAGGTTGTAGGTGCTCATGGAAAGGCATTAAAGGAGTTGACAAAGGAGACAAAGAAACTGAGAAAGACTAGAGAAATGAGTCCGTCAAGGAGTTGAGGGTGGAAGTGGAGAAGATTAAGGCTACTGATCACTTCCCATTGGAGCTTCTATTGCATGACCCACTCCAGTTGGAGAGGGAACCAAAGAGTAGGAGAGTGATTCCCCGAGAAGATGATGCAGTCATTGAGTTGTAGGACTCGCAAGGTGGTTCCTCTAGCCAACCTCAAGTCTCAAAGCAGCCTCAGGTCCCAGTGCAGGCACAGGCTATAGGGATCTGGTCGTAGGTTCCCGAGCAGTCTGAGGACCCAGGGACCCAGGCTCATAATCACATGCAGACGGAGGACCAATAGGGAGTTTTCTTTACTCTCTATCTTCTTATGTTTTGTTGAGCTTATTTTTGGCTAGTTAGAATTGAGGACAATGCTAGCTTTCATTTGAGGGGGTAGCCCTATTTTGATGATGTTTGATTGTAAATATGATACTATTTTCGTTGTAATTATGCTTTTTCACTTTTGGTATGTATATAATTTTACCACTTTATTTCACTTTTTGTATTTTGCAACCTTGGTCTGTATATAAAGTTACTTTCTGATATATATATTCATTCCCTCATATGTATATTCGTTTAAATCCCCTATTGTACTTATTCAGTTTACTTTCCGCATTTTCGTTCATAGCTTCTTACTTCATTTCCGTAGCTTTTTATTTAGAGTTTTGCGTTCAATAAGCCTTTGGTTTTCTTAATGCCACGGTTCTTTCCAAAGGTGGAATTTGTGTGAATCGGGTGGCTCTTCATGATGATGGATGGCATGACAACCTTCTTAAGGGTTTGAGTCTGTTTTTTTTGTTTTTGTGTAAATAGTAGCTAGTGAGTAATTGTGCCTCAGGCAAAGCTTCACTTGGGCCTAACATATTTGCCTTTGATCTTATGGTCAAAAACAAATTGGTGTGTATACGATGGTGATAGTTGTGACCTTGAGCCTCTTGTGTTGGCCGATAATCATCAATTTGTTTTTCAGGACCATTTATGTTGCTCAAATCTTAGCTAAGGTTGTTGTGGCCCACCGACTCTGTCTCTTTAGCAATCCTATAGCTTGTGTGGTGAGAATTTGAATTGCAAGTCCAATTCCCGTGCCATTGAGTCTAGAACTTGCCCTGAATGTTTGTCTAGGTAAAATCCTAAGTGTAGTTTGACTTGAGAAGTGATTATAGGCTCTCCTTGATCCAAATTTTATATTGAAAACATCCATAGCCTAACAATGATAATATCCCTAGTCAACCCCTTTGAGCCATAGCCCTTTTTCTTTCAAAGACCATGATACAAGCCTTTGCCCGTTCTAAAAAGACCCTCTCTTGGCACCTAATCTTTCCTTAGCACATGGCAAAAGCATAAGTTTGGGGGGAGATACGAGGAATGCAACAAAGTGGTAAAAGGTACAAAAATGAAAAAAAAAACAAAAAAAGAATGAATAATGAATAATGTAGAAGAAATGAGGGGATTCAATAAAAGTAAATAGATGAAAGGTGTGGAAAGTTTAGAAAGGAGAAAGAGGTTTGAAATGAACAAGAAAGAGTGACAGTGTCTCTCTAACCCCTAAGAAAGAAGTAAATGACTCAAGAAGTCAAGAAAATGTGTGCCAAAATGAAGCAAATGAGGTGCTTAAGGGAAGATAAAACCTACTTAGACCAAATATTTCCAACCCTGAACCAAAAGCCTTCATTGTATGCCTACAAAAGCCGTATATGATCTTGAGTTGAATGAAGATGGCATTAGTGGTGATTCACATAAGGTGCAAGCTTATGCTACTTAGAGCCGGACTTGCGACATTTCTTTGAGAGAGATGAGTATGTTTTCCACAATCTTCGTTCTGAGTGCTACAATCTAAAAGTGAGGTCTTGTTTAAGGAAGGTGAAGAGCATGAATTTGGGTTCCACAATGACCAAAGTAGTGGAAAGAGTTTCCTTAATGAGTTGAGTCAACTCTTGATGCTTTTGTGTCGCACTAAAACCATGGTGTTTAAAAGGTTAAATGTTGTTAATGTTTCATTTGAATTAAGGGCAATTGTTAGTCCCAATTGATGCTAGATGAGGTCACTTTAGGTTAGCTAAATTTTCTTGGTTTTATTCCTAAGGAGGTGGGACTTATTTTATTTGCTTGAGGACAAGCAAAAGCTTATGTTTGGGGGAGTTAATAACTAGGGATTCTAGTTTATTTTATACTCCTTTTTACTTTAGTTTTGAATTAAAAATGTATACAAATAGTCCCAATAGCTTACATATTGTACTTGTTTGCAGGGTTTGGTAAAAAAAAGTGATAAGAAGTCAAAACCAGCTCAAAAAAGAGTGAAACCTGCACAAGTACCACGAGAAAGTCAAAGCACTGCTGCAGCATAAATACATTGCAGCCGCAACAGACCCATCACGGCCCTAGTCCATTAAGTGCGATCTGCGGTGGGTAAGTTCAGAGAGGTGCATTCCTGGGGTTCTAAGCAGTGCGGTCCGTGAAAGAATCTTTGCGGCCACAGTAGTCTCATCGCGGCCGCGGTCAATTTGTTGTAGTCCGCAGAGAGGGGATTCAGAGAGCTCAAGATTTCGGAAGTTTCAAGACACCGCGACCGCAGTCCATTTGTGCGGTCCACAATGGCTAGATTCAGATAATGATAAGTGAAGCAAAAAGCCTCATCGCGGTCGCGGTGCATTTTTCGCGGTCCGCGGTACCTCCGTCAGGGGTATTTTTGTCCAGAAAATCTGTCCTTGTATAAATACTTCTTTTTCAGATTTTTAGGGTATCTTTATCTTAGTTGAGCACGTGAACGGTTGTTTTAGCCTATTTTAAGTAATTTTATAGCTGGTTTAACATTGAATCTTCAAATCTTAGCTTGTAATTGTCACACCTCCTTTTTTACACACCTACCCTGAGGGATAATGTATAAGGAAGTTTTTCCATTTAAAGTGACATTATTCGAAATGGGATTATTTATTCAGAGTCGCCACTTGGGATAGGTTTTCCTTTTGGTGTTGTCATCCCTCCTTTTTACCGGCTTACTACACCCCGGGAAGGGATATAATAGAGGAAGGAGTTTTTCCACTTAAAGGACAGTCGAAACAAGATTTATTTATCTAGATTCAGAGTCACCACTTGGGAGATTAATGGTGTCCCAAGTCACCGGTTAAATCCCGTATCGAGGAAATACGACTCTGTTAACAGTCCGCGAACCAGAAATCCGGATAAGGAATTCTGTTAATCCGGGAGAAGGTGTTAGATACTCCCGAATTCCGTGGTTCTAGCATGGTCGCTCAACTGTTTTATTTGTTTTTATCTGATTTCTATATATATTTCATTTTTATGTGCATTTATTAATATTCTGCTTTATTATTGAATTTTACAAGAATTGCAACGTCGTGAAAATGGATTCCGGACCACACCGTACCAGTACGTCTGTGGCCTTTAATACATTTCGACTTCGTTGAGATTTAGATTTGGGTCACATAAATGTACACCCGTACTTAAGAAAGTATATTATTATAAATCGCGCCTAAAGCATCTACGTCTATGTTAACTTTGGGAAAGACCGTGAAATTCACTAAAGAGTCCTTCCTAGTCTAAAATTTTTACAAGCAATTATTGAGGGCCCCGCGATTGTGAATTGATTCATTGGTCGAGGCTCATCTCCATCTTATTCAAGGTCAATCCTAAAGCACACTATATTTTCTATTGTTTTTTGTCTCTAATAATAAAGGAAAAGTCCTGATTATTTAATATTACTTAAGAATTATTACATTTGGGCTATGGACTCGTATGAGCCTAAGCCTTCAATTATTTTGGGGCTTGATTACAGCCCATATGGCGATACCCTGGCCCAATATAGAAGGATTAGTTAAATCCAGCTTGGGCCCAAGTCCTGGGCCGCGCGTTAAGATATCCAAGCCCAATGGCCTAGGTCAATCAAATTTCGAGACCAAATATGGACCAGGCCCAATAGCCACCAGCACAACTGTTCTGTTACCTTAACAAGATCCTACAAATATTCGAGGAAGTAGATAATTGAATGATTCGTATTAAATTGCTATTTTAATTCAAAATGAAAGCATGAAGGCTAAACTACATGAACCATACTCAGATTGAATTGCAAACTTTACTCATCTTTATGCACCTATTTTTATATCCATTACTAGAACTCAACATGATTTTACAGTTGAACTAATCTAAGCATGTCATGGCTATTAACAGAATTTTAATCTAACAAGAGCATGATTGTAAAATTAAAACTGGCTAACACAAATTAAAGCTGGCAAATGACTTTCAAATTTCCTTACAAACGAATGGTTCGTAATTATTTAAGATCCAGAAACTTTAACTAGATCGGATTCTGACATTATTACCAATTAACTATTCTCTCTAATCTAATATAGAGGTATATGCTGTCCTATTGCTAACATACTTCAAATGTGACTATTTCTACTGTAATAGACTAGAATACTGTAAAATTCAACAGTCCGAGTCCATATAGTTTAGTTACACATTCAAATTATTCCTAATGAATACAAGTATCCTTAGCTAATTCTATATTGATCAAATTTAATTTTAAAAAAAAAATAACAGTAAGCTAAAAATTTATTGAGCAACTTCATTTCTTCAACTGGTAATTACAGCTTCAAATAGTAGAAATGTACCTGGAAATATGATGAAAATCAATGAGAATTTATACGAAATCAACAGAAATAGGATCAGCAATGAGAGTTCAACAGCAAATCGATCACAAAATAGCTTCAGCACACCAGATTTAAACCAATAGAAGTAATGAATCCACAGAAAACCAGCAACCAGATTTATCACAGCAACCACTAGATCGAACAGTGGAAGCACATGTGAACTCAAAACATTCCTAATTCAACAGTATTCTATCGCCAAAACCAAGGAAAAGAGAAGTATAACTTGGAAATTGAACTCAGTCGATGAAACAGTAGTAATTCGTGATTTTTTGGTATTTTTAGGTTTTTTTTTATTAGAAAAAAAATGTGAATCAATCAACTGAAGAGAATGAATATCTAAGGTGTAATTTCAGATGCCCAAACTTCAAAACTTATTAAGAGAGGCCACATGAGGCCTATTTATAGAGTGTAAGGGGAGGGAAATTTGAATTTCAGTATTTTACCCGTTAGTCCCTCCCATTATTGCATTTGTACCCTTATTCTTTATCAATTATCCTACTTCTGCCTTTTATTTGTCAGAAATTGTACCAAATACCCATCTAGAACCTTCTAAATCTAGTGTAATTCCACTTTTGCCCCCACCTCTAATTAATTTTTACTGAACTGCCCTTTTGTTATGCCTGAAATACCCCTACTTCCTTAATCTTATTACCACTATCCCTTTTTCTATTCCTAAAACACCCCTGAACCCCACTCTTTTTACCAATTAACCTTGTTGTTTTTACCCCTTTATCCTTTAAGTTTAAACAATATTACGAAATTATCCTATTGCTCCATTTCAGAATCCAAACTCAGCTATAACCAATACCCTAACTATTTATCCATTAACACTCATTTATTTCAGAAACTAAACTAATCACAAACAAATTTACTGAAAATTGAAACTCCTAATTATCAATCTCAAATTAGCAATACAAAACAGACAACGAAATGATAACCAGAATCTAAAACTCCTAAAAGCTAATCAAACAAGTATTTAATTCTTATTAACAGAAATTTATCAAAGACTATTAAAAACAAATTGTTTAATTCCTAAGACTAATATTATAATTTATTATGATTTTATTTTATTATTATTCTCTTTTTTAGTTTCAGAATAGTAGCAAATTTACTGAACAAAGAAGTTTTAATAAAAAATGTAGATATATTATATCACCTTATCAAAAGTCATGGACAGAGGAACACTCAGGCACAAAAAATAAAAGAAGAATCGAAACAAAATCGAAGAAAAATACAAACTTAGCTTTTACGGGCTTTCTTGGTCGATTTGTACTCCTCAAATTCCACACGAAGCCTAGGATATTTTAATACTGGTTTTCTTGATTTTTCGGGGTCATCGGAGAGACTTCAGTCCTTACTTGACATTTCCAGCGACCTTTGAGGATCAAGATTATCAAAAATGGGTAGAGGATGGCTAAGGGAATGTCAGGTATGATTTTTGAACGGTTTGGCCAAAGTTGTGTTCGCCGGAGTAGGGTTCCGGCGACACTAAATCGAATATTCGAAGAGTTCCAGGGTGTTTTGAGGGAAACGGGGTGGAGGGGTGTAACAAGGGACTCATGGCAGTTCAGGGGTGTATTTTGGAGGTTAAACAGAAGAGATGGCGTCCCCCGCCGGTAGGGTTCCGGCGGGGTTAGGGGAAGGGTGAGGCGGCTAGAGTTTTTAACAGAGATGGAAGAACCAAAATGATTTATCTCTGATTTTTTTTAGGTATATTAAAGATGTATTGATGAACCGTGACCATTGGATTTCATAGATCAACGGCTCAGATTCAATGAGCTTTAAAACGACGTCGTTTGGATTTAATGAAAGTGAGACATCGCCCGTTAGATTAATTAAATGAACGACTCAGATTGATCGACGCCTATACAGCGTCGTTTTGTTACTTACGGGACTGGAACAGTTTAGGGCATTAGTTGGGCGACGGGTTGGACTGATAATAACCTGGGCTTGGGCGGATGCAAAAAATATTTGGGCTATTAATTTTAGCCCAATTATTTTCTTTCCCTTTCTTTTGTATTTTCTCATTTTGTATTTTTATCAATATTTTTTATTGTATTTTTGTATTATTATTTTCAGTATTTTTATTTTCTTTTTTGTATTTTATTTTGCTGATTGTATTTCTATTTTATGGTAGTTTCAATTAAAGTGCAAAAATATTATTTTTTCTTTGATTTTTCTTTGAATTAATCCTAAATTTATAAAATTAAACCCCTAATGTATGTGTATATTTTTGTATATTTATATTTATTCTTTAGTATGAATGCAACAAATAACACCAATTTCAACAAAAATCCACAAAAAATGGTAAAATAATAAAAAAATTATTTATTTGGATCTTTTGGAATAAAATTACTTAGGGCAAAAATCACGTGCTCACAGGTGTCCCAAGTCACCGGTTTAACTTGAATCCCAAATCAAGGAAAATTTTCGATTTCCCAATTGGAGCCTGCGAACCAGAAATTATGAATAAGGAATTTTATTGACCCGAGGGAAGGTGTTAAGAACCCCCGGATCCCGTGGTTCTAGTACGGTCGCTTAAATTATTATAATTGACTAAAAATCTGATTTTAATATGTGTCATTCTATAGTGCAATTTTTAAAAGGTTATTTACCGCTTTTTAATTAAATTTTTTAAGAAATTGAACGTCGTTTAAAATATGTTTTTGGATCACGTCACATGAAATGCACCCGGATCCTCGACACATTTTTTCAACGTTTTGGGATTTGGATTTGGGTCGCATGAAATGCACGCCCAAATTTAGGAAGGTAAAATTATTAAAGAACGCGCTTAAAGCGACTAACATGTTATTAACTTTGCAGGAGGCCATGAAAATTCGCTAAATGGCACGTCTCGAATTCTAATTATTTTAATATAAGCGTTTAAAGAGGGCCACACAATTTATGCATTTTATTTGGCGCGGCACACCTCGTTTTATTTAAAAGGCCAACCTAAAAGAACTACGATTTTCTATTAAGGATTGTCTCTAAAAAGGCCTAATTAATTAGCATTTGGGCCCCAAGTTTAAAACCACACTTAAACAAGAGGGAGGCCTCTTAATTCAAGTGTGCCACTTAACTTGGAGAGCCCAAAATTGTGTTACATAATTAATTCCATAGTATTAATAAAACCCTTCAGCGTTTTGGGGGTTTGAATTTGGTCCAATAAGATGAAATTTCGGTCCATTTTGATAGGAAAATGCTCAGTCATGTGTTGTGGTAAGAACTTAATTCTGAGGCTGCCTCTAATAGTCTAAAACCCAACCAGGTGAGTTGGCTTATATTAGTGATATTGGGCTCTCTTGCCATATAGTTGGGCTTGAGCCTTGTTAACATTAAAAGGGCTTACTGGGCTCCTGAATGAGCCCAAACCTGACTCGTAAGCTTCATTTTTGAATTGACTAACAAAATCACAGTAATTAAACAATTTAAACTAATCAGGCCTATTGGATAACTGCATAATTAAACTATACATGGTCTGACTGTTGTGCAATTAACAAGTTCTAAAGCAATTAAATCAAAACTAAACATATTTCTAGCTCATACTCGTTTTAAAGTTCTAAAGCAATTAAATCTAAATTTCATGATTACACGTAGATTATACACATACTGGACCAATACACATTCATTTGAAGAATTTACTTCAGGACAAAACGTCTAAACCTATATACTACATTTTGCAGCGCTTGTTGAGCATGATTCTAAACTTAAACCCAATTTAAACGTCCATATAAACATGATCTCAGATTTAGAGTGATATTAAGCTATGCTACACTAAATATTACTAGATTTCATACTGTGCCAAACAACAATTTGAGACAGCCCAAATACAAATCAGTCTAAGTAGTTCAAATTAATTATAATATTCAACTATTCAAAAGTAAATTAGCTAAACTATAAACTGATATGAAGGAGAAGACAAAGAAGAACAGGAGCAGAAAGCATAGAAGCTAAATGATCTCTTTCCATTTCAAGTTAAAATTTCAATTACAAGTATCCTTAGCCTTTGGCCATGGGAGATTATGCAAGTACCTGGAAATAAAGCAAAGCAAAAGGAGAAGGAAACAGCAGTAGGAAGCAAACAGTCAACAGATGAAACCAAAGCAGCTGGATCACATTTCAAACCCAAAAATTCCACAGCAACCCAGGAGTAACTAGCAGAAGATTAAACACCAATGAGCAAACAAAAACAGATCTGACGGGATAAAAACCCACTCGAAATCAACCTAAAACTCCCTGAACTTGAACCAATGAAATCTGGAAATACTCAAACTATTTTTGGACCTTCTATGAATTTGAGAGTTTGATCTAATGCTGAAATTCAAACTTAATCTAAGAAAATTTGAATGAAGTAGTAATTTTTTTTGGAGTTTTTGCTATTGAATTTTAAAATTCAAAATTTTCAGCTCTCAAACTTGTAGAATACTTTTTGGGGGAATTTTCATATCTAAACTTGTTCATGTCACGATCCGGATTTATCCCACCATCGGGCGTCGTGATTGCTCCTACTAACGTAGCTAGGCCAACCAAACATTACACATTCTCTATCCAACCTCAGTAATATATTATTAAATAAGTGCGGAAGACTTTAATTTTAACAAAACAATATAAAAATGCGGAAGTTGAAACACATCACTACCCAAAATCTGGTGTCACTAGCTCAGGGACTACTATAGAATACTAAAACAAGTCTGAATGAACGAAAAATACATATGTCTGTTTCGGTACAATGAAAACAAACTGAAATAAAGGAAAGGGACTTCGGCCTGCGAACGCCAGCTAGGCTACCTCGAGAGTCCCTGGACTGAAGATAGCTCCCAGATAGAAAACCTATTGTTGTTGTCCAAAAGCTGCTCCTGGATCTGTGCACAAAGAAATGCACAGAGTGTAGCATCAGTACAACCGACCCCATGTGCTGGTAAGTGCCTGGCCTAACCCCGGCGAAGTAGTGACGAGGTTAGACCGGACTACCAAATCAACCTGTACAATCCGATATACATATATATACGATAAAAGGAAAAGACATACCGAAACTATACAATTAATAAGGGAGGGAAACATGTTGTGGGGGAGTACAATCCGAGTATAAAATTTATCAGCGTAATTAAGAAAACAAGGAACAATAATAACTATCAAAGAATAAGAAATTCAATAATTGCACGGCATCAACCTTCGTGCTTTTACTCTCATTCTCACCCAAAGCAATCGAATAAAATGCACGGCATCACCCTTCATGCTTTCCCTCACATGACTCTCATTTCATGGCAAGGAATGACCCTTCGTGCAAATATAATCAAATCAGAGCACGGAATGTACCTTCGTGCATAAATAGTCAAAACGTAGTACGGAATGACCCTTCGTGCAAATATAATCAGAAATAGCACGGAATGACCTTTCGTGCAAATATAATCAGAAATAGCACGGAATGACCCTTCGTACAATATCCCTCTTCCTCACCCAAACAACAGTCATAACCAAACGGGCAAGGGGAATAACAAATAGTAAGAACTATCCCGGCAAGGGATTAACACAAATAACCACTAAATCCCGTCAAGGGAACAATAACAACAACTTTCACAAACCGACAAGGGCAATACTCAATATATTCAAACCATCCCGACAAGGGATTAATCACAACTCCTTTCAATACTTTCATCTCCTTCTCAATAGCATTTATCATTCGAGCCAATGCTCCAAAATATTGATATTTCACAACTTGTTCTCAAACTCTACACATTTGTATAAAACATATTTTTAGCTTAGAAGAGTTCCAAATTATCTCAAAAACAAGTACAAACAAAGACCCACGGTCATGCTAGACTCCGGTGTATAGACACTCGTCACCATGCCTATACACCGTACTCAACATTTAGCAATTAGCAAATAATATTCTAATCCTATTCCCTCAAGCCAAAATTAGATCAAACACTTACCTCGATCAGAAAATAGCAATCAAGCCTCTAACACCGCCTTTCCTCTAGAATCCAACTCCGGAACAACGATATCTATCCATAATTAGATTCAATATTATCAATAATAGCTCAAGGACACAATTCCATAGCTTAGAAATGAGTTTCCTATCATTCTTCCAAAAATACCAAAATCCGACACCGGGCCCACATGGTCCAAACTCGAGGCTCGGACCAAATTCTAATCACCCATAACCCCACGAGTTCAAATATATAAGTTGTTTAAGAATTCGACCCCAAATTGAGGTTGAATTACCCAAAATTCCCAAAAACCTAACTCTACCCAAAAGCCCTAGTTTCTACTTTGATTTCATGTTTTTAGGCTAGGATTTTAGTGATTAGATGA
>MU676883.1:61375-90204 GCA_026770625.1 Nicotiana glauca | reverse complement strand
TATATATATATATATATATATATATATATATATATATATATATATATATATATATATATATATATATATATATTCCTTTGATTGAGCAATACTAGTATGTGAAGCCTCCTATTTAGCTTAGGAAAGCATGCTTATGTGACTTAACTGACTTATCTGCTTTAACTACTTACTTGGATTCTGTGTAGCATGTCTAAAGTAGGAATTTCCTATTTTCTTGATACGAACTTGAATAGAACTGTCAATTTTTGGTTAAGACTATTGTGTATTTACTTTGGGACTACAGATCGGTATTCCAATATATTCCCCTACATATTTATATTTAGGACTACGGAACGGAGTCCCGGGAGATCCCCATATACTAGATATTTACTTTGGGACTACGGATCGATATTCCGGGATATCCCCCTGTGGATTTATGATTTGGACTACGGGACGGTATACCAGGAGATCCTCTACACATTTACGTTTGGGACTACCGGACGTTATCCTAGGAGATCCCCTGTTGCTATCTTTATGTACTGAGTTAATTTCTCTCTGTGATTTCATCTTTGTTGACTGTTAGTATTTTAATTATACCGTCACATTTCATACTATTTTGCCTTGTTATATATATATAGCCAGTAGGGCCTTCGCCTGATCTCGTCACTACTCGACCGAGGTTAGGCTTGGCACTTACTAGGTACTGCCGTGGTGTACTCATACCCTTTCCTGCACATGTTTTTCATGTGCAGATCCAGGTTCTTCTGCTCAGCCATACTATCCGTGAGGCGAGGCGATCCAGAGACTTCGAGCTATATCTGCCGCATTCGCAGACCTAGAAGTCCCTCTCTACTCTCCCTTCATTTATAGACTTCTTGTATATTCTTTCCTTTAGACTTTTGGGGTTAGAGAACTATGTATTTCTTTAGCTTGTGATTCATGAGATTCCGAGTTTTGGGAGTGCTATGGTTAGTTGAGAATGTTGTTATTGTATATGCTGAACGACATTTTAATCTCTTTTATTATATCACCTGCAAATGGTTAGTTTCGTATCTTTATTTCATTTTTCCGCAAATTGTTAGGCTTACATAGTCGTAGAGACTAGGTGCCGTCATGACCATCCACGGAGTAAGAACTTGGGTCATGATAAGTTGGTATCAGAGATCTAGGATCATAGGAATCATGAGTCACGAGCCGGTTTATTAGAGTCTCGTAGATCGGTAGGGAGATGTCTATACTTATCTTTGAGAGGCTATGTAACTGTTAGGAAAATACCACTTCATTTGATTCCTTGTCGTGCAAGGTTATTGATTTCAAAATTCTAAACCTCTATCTTTTATTCTCTCGCAGATGGTGAGGACACATTCTACCGGATATGACCAGGCACCCGTGCCCCCTACTAGAGCTGCCAGAGGCCAGGGCCGGGGTAGAGGCCTAGTATGCGCATATGGTGTAGCCAGAGCACCCGCGCGAGCTACCATAATAGAGCTACCAGCAGCTCCAGCCGGAGTCAAGGCGCCTGATACGCCTACTGATACTACTACTCCAGCTCTCCAAAAGACCCTTGCACAGTTCATGAACATATACACTACTTTAGCTCAGGCAAGGTTGATTACCCTTGTTGCAGCCACATCTCAGGCTGGGGGAGGATCACAGACTCCCGCTGCCCGCACCCCAGAGCATCAGGTTCAGGTTGATAAGATCCCATAGGTTATACCGGTACCGCCTGTAGCCCCAGTTCAACCCGAGGATAGGAAAGTAGCTTCAAATGAGGAGCAATAGAGGCTTGAGAGGTTCAAGAAGTACCAGCCTCCTACATTCAGTGGTCTAGCATCAGAGGATGCCCAGGGATTTCTGGAGGAGAGCCAATGTATTCTCTGCACTATGGGTATATCAGGGTCGAGTGGGGTTTCTTTCATTGCCTTCCATCTTTGAGGAGTAGTCTATCAGTGGTGGCGTACTTTTGAGTTGGACAGCTCAGGGAGTATGTCCCTCAGAGCCTCAGGGATGCATGGTGCGCGGAGTTTGAGCATTTGCACCAGGGTTCTATGACTGTTTCAAATTATGTTGTCCGTTTTAGTGACTTGGATAGGCATGCACCGGCCTTGGTTTCTACGGTCTATGAGAGAGTTCGTTGGTTTATTGAGGTACTCATTCCCAGTATCAGGTCTAGCATGGCCCGGGAGTTGGAGATGGATATTGCTTATGAGCAGGTGGTGAGCATTGCTAGGAGAGTAGAGGGCATACTTGCTCGGGATAGAGAGGAGAGAGAGGCCAAGAGGTATCGAGAGTCGGGCCATTATTCTGGTGCCCATGCCCTAGCTGCAATTCGTCATGGTAGGGTTTATATGAGTCGTTCCATTCATTCAGCTCTTCCAGCAGCCAGTGGTATTCCAGCTCCTCCTAGACCTCAGGAGCCTTATTATGCACCTCCAATATCTAGTGCGCCTCCTGCACGGGGTGCTTTTAGTGGTCAGTCCAGCAGACCTGGCCCGAGCCAGTCACAGTCGCCACATCCTCCCAGAGCTTTTTTTGAGTGTGGCGACACACGCCATTTGGTGAGGGATTGCCCTAGACTTAGAAGGGGTGCACCTCCACAGACTTCTCAGCCATAGCGTGCTCTACAGAGTTCCCGGTCTATGATCACAACACTAGTTGCTACCCCACCCGCTCAGACAGATAGAGGTGGAGGTCGGGGAGGTAGAGGTCACCCTAGAGGGGGAGGCCAGGCGAGATACTATGACCTTCCTGACTATACTAAGGCTGTCGCCTCCGATTCTGTAATCACATGTATTGTTTCGGTCTATCATAGAGATGCATCAGTTCTATTCGATCCAGGATCCACTTATTCTTATGTGTCCTTTTATTTTGCCTCGTATTTGGGCGTATCTTAGGATTATTTGAGTTCCCCTATTTATGTTTCTACTCCTGTGGGAGATTCTCTTGTTGTGGACTGCGTTTATTGGCCGTGTTTGATTGCTCTTAGTGGTTTTGAGACCAGAGCTGATTTGTTATTTCTCATATGGTAGATTTCGATGTTATATTGGGCATGGACTGGTTGTCGCCCCATTATGCTATCCTTAATTGTCACGCCAAAACTGTGATGCTGGTTATGCCAGTTGTACCGCGAGTAGAGTGGAGGGGTACCTTAGATCACACTCCCAGTAGAGTTATTTCATTTTTAAAGCTCAACTAATGGTTGAGAAGGGGCGTGACGCGTATCTAGCTTATGTGAGAGATGTTAGTATTGATACCCCTACAATTGATTTAGTCCCAGTAGTGCGAGATTTCTCTGATGTGTTTCCATCTGACCTTCCGGGCATGCCTCCCGACAGCGATATTGATTTTAGCATTGATTTGTTGCCGGGCACTCAGTCCATTTCTATTCCTCCTTACCGTATGGCTCTTCCTGAGTTGAAGGAGTTAAAGGAACAGTTACAGGAATTGCTTGATAAGGGCTTTATTCGGCCCAGTGTGTCACCTTGGGGTGCTCCTGTCTTGTTCGTGAAGACAAATGATGGTTCTATGCATATGTTCATTGATTATCTCTAGTTGAACAAAGTTATAGTGAAGAACTGATATCCTTTGCCTCGTATTGATGACATGTTTGATCAGTTACAGGGTGCTCGAGTGTTTTCTAAGATTGACTTTCGTTTAGGTTATCATTAGTTGAATATTCGGGAGCCAGATATCCCGAAGATTGCCTTCAGGACTCGATATGGTCATTACGAGTTCCTTGTTATGTCATTTGGGCTGACCAATGCCTCAACAACATTTATGAATACATTCAGGTATACTCCCGGAGTCGGGAAGATCATGAGCAGCACCTGAGGATAGTGCTTCAGACCTTGAGAGAAAAGAAATTATATGCAAAGTTCTCGAAATATGAGTTCTGGTTGGATTTTGTGGCATTCTTGGGTCACGTAGTATCAAGTGAAGGGATCAAGGTGGATCCAAATAAAGTGGAAGCAGTGCAGAGTTGGCCCAGAGCATCCTCAGCTACAGAGATCCGTAGTTTTCTTGGCTTGGCGGGTTATTACCGTCGATTTGTTGAGGGATTTTCATCTATTACAGCACCTATGACCAGGATGACCTAGAAGGGTGCTCCGTTCAGGTGGATGGAAGAGTGTGAGGAGAGTTTTCAGAATCTCAAGACAGTTTTGACTACAACCTCAATATTAATCTTGCCTACAGGTTTGGGGTCTTATATTATCTATTGTAATGCCTCGAGGATTGGCCTTGGAGCAGTATTGATGCAGGACGGTAGGGTGATTGCCTATGCGTCCAGACAATTGAAGGTGCATGAGAAGAATTATCCTGTCCATGATCTCGAGTTAGTTGCTATTGTTCACGCCTTGAAGATCTGACATCATTATTTGTACGGTGTTCCTTGTAATATCTACAATGATCACCGAAGTTTCTAGCATCTGTTCAAACAGAAGGACCTTAATTTGCGTCAGAGGAGGTGGTTAGAGCTGCTTAAGGATTATGACATCACTATATTTATCATCCAGGAAAGGCCAATGTGGTAGCTGATGCTTTGAGTTGTCGGGCAGAGATTTTAGGGTGTTTGGCTTATCTACTAGTAGCAGAGGCCCATGGCGATGGATGTTCTTTCCTTAGCCAGCCAGCTTTTGAGGTCGGATAATTCGGAGCCCGGTCGGGTCCTAGTTTGTGTGGTGTCTCGGTCTTCCTTGTTTGATCGTATCAGAGAGCGTCAGTATGATGACCCTCATTTGCTTTTCCTTAAGGACAAGGTTATTTATGGTGATGCCAGAGATGTGACCATTGGTGATGATGGGGTATTGAGGACGCAGGGTCGGATATGTGTACCCAATGTTGACGGGCTTCGAGAGTTGATTTTGGAGGAGACCCACAGTTCGCGGTATTCCATCTATCCGGGTGCCGCGAAGATGTACAAGGATCTGAGGCGGCACTATTGGTTGAGGTGGATGAAGAAAGATATAGTTGGGTTTGTAACCCGGTGCCTCAATTGTCAGCAGGTAAAGTATGACGATCAGAGACCGTGTGGTTTGCTTCAGTAAATATAGATTTCAGAGTGGAAGTGGGAACGGATCACCATGGACTTCGTAGTTGGACTCCTATGGACTTTGAGGAAGTTCGATGCCATTTGGGTGATTTTGGATCGGCTAACCAAGTCCGCACACTTCATTCCTATGTGTACTACTTATTCTTCAGAGTGGTTGGCTGGGATTTATATCCGGGAGATTGTTCGTTTGCATGGTATTCCAGTTTCTGTCATTTCAGATAGAGGTACTCAGTTCACATCACGGTTCTGGAGGGTCGTACAACATGAGTTGGGTATTCGGGGTGATGTTTAGCATAACATTTCACCAAAGACGGATGGACAGTCCGAGCGCACTATTCAGATTTTGAGGATATGCTCCGTGCGTGTGTGATGGAGTTTGGAGGTTCTTGGTATCAGTTCTTGCCACTTTGGGAGTTTGCCTACAACAATAGTTACCAATCCAGCATTCAAATGGCATCGTATGAGGCTCTGTATGGTATGCGGTGTAGATCCCCAGTGGATTCTTCGAGCAAGGTGAGGCTAGATTGTTGGGCACAGACTTGGTTTAGGACTCTTTGGAGAAGGTTAAGGTGATTCAGGATAGACTTCGCATAGCCGAGTCCAAACTAAAGAGTTATGCAGACCGGAAGGTTCGCGATGTTTCATTTATGGTTGGAGAGTGGGTCTTGCTTTGGGTTTCGCCTATGAAGGGCGTTATGAGATTTGGGAAGAAGGGAAAATTGAGCCCATGGTTTATTGGTGCCTTCGAGGTATTGCGACGTGTTGGGGAGGTTGCTTATGAGCTTTCCTTACCTCCCAGCTTGGCAGGAGTTCATTCGGTATTTTGTGTTTCGATGCTCCGGAGGTATCATTGCGATCTGTAGCACGTATTGGATTTCAATTCAGATCAGTTGGACAAGGATCTATCTTATGTTGAGAAGCCAGTGGCTATATTAGATAGACAGGTTTGAAAGCTGAGGTCAAAGAGCATTGCATCAATAAAGGTTCAGTGGCAGGGTTAGTCGATCGAGGAGGAGACTTCGAAGACCTAGCAAGATATGCACAGTCGTTACCCTCATCTTTTCACCACTTCAAGTATGTCTCTACGCTCGTTCGAGGATGAACGAATATTTTAAGACGGGGAGGATGTAACGACACGGCCGGTCATTTTGAAAATTTATGCCCCGATCCTCTATTAACTGCTCCCCCCATGTCTATTTCTGCTATTATGATTTGACGGGATGGTTCATCTTGAGTTTCAGAATGTTTTGAGACACTTAGTCCCTAAATGAGAGTTAAGTTTTAGAATTTAGACCATAGTCGGAGAAGTGTGAAGACGGCTCCAAAATGGAATTTCATCGATTATCTTAGCTCTGTTGGGTGATTTCGGGCTTAGGGGCGTGTCCGGATTGTGTTTTGGAGGTCTGTAGCTTATTTAGGCTTGATGGAGAAAGTTGATTTTTTGGAGTTTCGGGCCGATAGTGAAATTTTGATATCGGGGTTGTAATTCGATTCCGAAAGTTGGAATAGGTCTGTAGTGTTGAATATGAGTTGTGTGCAAAATTTGGGGTCAATCGGACGTGGTTTGGTTAGTTTCGGCATCGGTTGTAGAGTTTTGGAATTTCTAGTTCATTAAGTTTGGATTGGAGGGTGATTCATGGTTTTAGTATTGTTTGATGTGATGTGAGGGCTTTATTGAGTTCGTATGATGTTTTACTATTGATTGGTATGTTTGGTTGAGGTCCGAAGGACCTCGGGTGAGTTTCGGATGCTTAACGGATTGGAATTTGGACTTAGGCAACTTCTGAATTTGCTGAATCTGTTGTTTTCGCACCTCCGAATTTTGGACCATAGGTACGGCACCGCAGAAGCGACTTGGTAATCGCATATGCGGTCTGAGACATGATGACGATTGGTCGCAGATGTGGCTTAAGGACCGCAGAACGGAACCGCAACTGCGAGGAGTGGAGCGCAGGTGGGGTGTTTGGAGACTTAATGAATTTTTGCAGGTGCGGTTCCCTAGCTGCAGAAGCGAGACCGCAGAATCAACACCATGACTGCATATGCGGTAATCACTGGGCAAAAATATGAAATTTTGAGGGTTTAAAGTTCATAACATGAAATTCGATTTTGAGCTTGAGAGAAGGCGATTTTGTGAGGGTTTTGAAGAGGAAATTAGTGGGTAATGATTCCTAACCCTATTTCGTTTATATTTCATCAATCTATTGTTTTTTTACTCATCTAATCAAGGAATTTGAGTGGGAAAATGGAAATTTTAGGGAAAGTACCCTAATCGAGTTTTTGGGTTTTGATCAGGTTTTAGTTGTCGGAATTGAGTAATTTCTGGACGGGTGATCTCGTGAGTGAATGGGTGTTCTAAATTGGTAACTTTTACTCAATAGCCCGGGGAGGATTTTTGGGCGTCTTTCTAATTTCTCGTCGTAGCTTTAAATTCATTAGTTAAATTAGTTGCTTGTAGTTTTATTTACGTTATGTAATTGATTTGATTAGATTTGGGCCACTTGAAGTTGGATACTCGTGGCAAGAGCGTGATATCAGATTAATTTTGAGCTGGTTCGAGGTAAGTGGCTTGCCTAACCTTGTGTGGGGGAATTCCCCTTAGGATTTTGGTACTGTTGTTATATGAATGTTGTGTATGTGAGATGACGAGTGCATACATGTGCTAATTGTTGTAAAACCCATTTTCATTACGTAAATATCTATATTTGTCCTTTAATTGAGTAATACTAGTATGTGAAGCCTCCTGTTTAGCTTAGGAAAGCATGCTTATGTGACTTAATTGTCTTACCTGCTTTAACTGCTTACTTGGATTCTGTGTAGCATGTCTAGAGTAGGAATTTCCTATTTTCTTGATACGAACTTGAATAGAACTGTCGATTTCTGGTTAAGACTATTGTGTATTTACTTTGGGACTACGGATCGGTATTCTGGGAGATCCCACTGCATATTTATATTTGGGACTACGGGACGGTATCCCGGGAGATCCCCATGTACTGGATATTTACTTTGGGACTACGGATCGGTGTTCCGGGAGATCCCCCTATGCATTTACGATTTGGACTACGGGAAGGTATCCTGGGAGATCGTCTGCTCATTTATGTTTGGGACTACGGGGCATTATCGTGGGAGATCCCCTGTTGCTTTCTTTGTGAACTAAGTTATTTCTTTCTGTGATTTCATCTTTATTGACTGTTAGTATTTCAATATAGTACCACATTTCATACTGTTTTACCTTGTTATATATATAGCCAGTAAGGCCTTGACCTGATCCCGTCACTACTCGACCGAGGTTAGGCTTGACACTTACTAGGTATCCTTGTGGTGTACTCGTGCCCTTTCCTGCACATATTTTTCGTATGCAGATCCAGGTTGTGCTACTCAACCATACTATCTGTAAGGCGAGGCGATCCAGAGACTTAGAGGTATATCTGCCGCGTCTGCAAACCTAGAAGTCCCTCTCTATTCTCTCTTCACTTATAGACTTCTTGTATTTTCTTTCATTTACACTTCTGGAATTAGAACACTACGTATTTCTTTATCTTGTTATTCATGAGATTCTGGTTTTTGGGAGTGCTATGGTCAGTTGAGACTGTTGTTATTGCATATGCCAAGCGACATTTGAAACTCTTTTATTATATCACTTGCAAATGGTTAGTTTTGTATCTTTATTTTATTTTCCGCAAATTATTAGGCTTACCTAGTCGTAGAGACTAGGTGCCGTCACGACCGTTCACGGATGGAGAACTTGGGTTCTTATTACCATTGTCTGCTAAGGGATTGAGTAATATAGTTAATAAATTATGATGACCCAAAAGGTCATCTTATGTTTTAGAACTCGATTATGTATTTCGAGGTCTTCAAAATCTAATTTTATTCCTCCTCAATTTGCGTGCACAGTCCAGACGTGTATCTGGAAAGCTTTTATGTGAAAAACTGAATAAACAATATTTTTTGGCCTAAAAAGTTGATTTTGTTGACTTCGGTCAACGTTTTTGGTAAACGAACCTGGACCCATATTTTGACAGGCCCGATGGATCTATATTAAAATATGGGACCTGAGCGTATGCCCGAATCGAATTCAGAGGTCCCAAGCCCGAGTAATGAATTTTTCATGAAAATTGTAAGAGTGAGAATCTAATGATTTAAAGAAATTGATTAATGTTTGATCTCATTAGTATCGGGCCCTTATTTTGGTGTCGGAGCCCAATACATGTTTAATATAATATTTAAGTCATGTCTGTGGAATTTGGTGAGAAACGAGACTGATTTGACGTGATTCAGACCTTTGGTTGAGAAAATAGAAGTTTTGAAATTTTATTGAAAATTTCATGCAATTTGGTGCTAAATTCATAGTTCTAAGTGTTATTTTGGCAATTTGATCGAGTGAGAAAGTTGGTATGATGTTTTAAGACTTATGTGCATAATTGGTTTGGAACCCCGAGGGCTCGGGTGAGTTTCGGTGTCACGACCCCAACCCCGGTCGTGATGGCGCCCAACACAATTGCTAGGCAAGCCCGACCACTGTAACACTCCCAACCCGAGAATGAAAACTCATCACTAGTTAATTAGATATTTGTAACAGTTAGCAAGATTAATAATTCTGACAATATATAGAATCAATACGGAAAGCCATAATAATACCAATATAACTCCCAAAAGATCTGGGGTCACGAGTCTAGAGCGTCTAAATACAACTGAGTAATAAATTCTCAAAATACATAAGTCTAGGATGCAGAAATATAAATAGACAAGGGGGAGAAGTCGGGTCCTGCGGACGCCAGACAGCTACCTCGACAGCTCCTGAGATAATCTGGAGAGCAGCAACAACGCTACTAAGCCTCCGGAACACCTGAATCTGCACACATGGTGCAGGAAGTAAAATGCGTACTTCCAACTCAGTGAGTAATAAGCATATATACTGACTAAGAATGAGAATACCCGAAATACCACAATGTAAAGCTACAGACAATAGTTTAGCACAATTAACGGTGACAATGGCAACAAGACAATGACAGACAAATATCCATGTATGAATGCAATGCAATGCAATGCAATGCATATGACCGCTGCGGCGCGCAACCCGGTCCATTTGGGTACCCGCGCTCACTGTGGGGTTTTAGACTCCGGAAGGGCTCCTATAGCCTAAGTGCAATATCATTGTATCATCGCTGTGGCGTGCAGCCCGATCCACACTCAGTCCATGAAATGCATGTGAGCCACACATCAAAGTCAGGGTATAGTTCTAAGTTCCAATTATTAGAAAAATATAGTTTAAGTTCTTAAAACCTTAGGAATGTGACTAAGCATTTCGAAACAATGTTTAACGCAGGACTGAAATCATATGACATGCTAAGCATCATAGAAGCAGTGATAATAATCCCTAAGGGATTTGAATAATCGGTACATGGCCCAGATATATCATAAAAATCCAAGTAGGATGTTTACCAATAATCTCTAGTCAAGAACACAGTATGAACATCACTTGGGATGGACTAAGCCATAGTACCCAATCACAAACGACCCTGCACTCCTCATAGAGTACGTGTCTCGTGTCACAGTGTGATATACCGGGGTTTCAAACCCTCAGGTGTCATCATCTACATCTATTACTCACCTCAAACCGGCCACAAGTCTAGCTCGCAATGCCCTTTCCTCGCGAATCGACCTCCTCACGTGTCAAATCTAGCCAAAACCATAACGAATACATTACAATAGGCTAATGGAACATAACCCAATCGAAAGAATTCGAAAAATACCAAAATCACGAAATTAGAAAAACCCGAGCTCCGGGCCCACTTCTCGAAAAATTACAAAATTCACATCACCGGATTCCTCGTCTCGCCACGAGTCCGTACATATAAAATTTACCAAAATCAAAGTTTAAATGCTCCCTCAAATCCCAAATTTTTCTTTCAAAAACCCAAGCCCTAGTTCTTCAATTTTTCACCCAATTTCCAAGAATTAAAGGTTGATTCTTCAATAAAATAGCGTTTCTACGTCACGAGACTTACCTCCAATCGATTCCCGTCAAAACCCTCTTCAATTTCTACCAAAAAGCTCTTGAGGTGGTTCAAAAATGGAGGAAATGATAAATGGGTCGCGGATGAAATGTCCTTAATAAACCCTTATGTCTCCAGCTTTATCTTCTATGCGAATGCGAGACCACTCTCGCGTTCGCGATGCATAAATTTTTCCTCTGAAAAAATTTCCCTTCACGAACGCGTCTGATCTCCCGCGAACACAAAGGCCTGGCCCCAGAACCTACGCGAACGCGGCCTTCTGAACGCGAACGCGTTGAACACCCAGTCTGGCCCTCTAATTTCTTCTACGCGAACGCGTGCCCAGCACCGCGAACGCGAAGCATCAATGCCTCAGTCTACGCGAACGTGTGGTCCCAACGCGAACGTGATGAAAATTTTCCTGACCTCAAAACATAACTCTACGCGTTCGCGACACATACTATGTGTTCGCGACACATACTACGCGAACGCGAAGAAGGAATTCTCTGCAACTCCACACCTGGAAAACCAGCAATCACACAAGTCTAAAAATGATCCGTTTGATCACCCGAAATCACCCCGAGGCCCCCTGGACCTCAACCAAAAATACCATAATATCCCAAAACATCATACAAACTTGTTTCAATCATCAAAACACGCCAAACAACACAAAAATCATCAATTCACCACGGATTCAAGCCTAAGTTTTCTTCAAACTTCCGAAAAACACATTCGATCAAAAACCCGACCAAAACACCTCCAAATGACCTGAAATTTTACCCGCACATCCAAAATCACATAACAGAGCTACTTCAACTCTCGGAATCCCATTGCGACCCTCGGATGAACATCTCACCCATCAACCAGAAATCGCCAAACTACTAACTTCGCCAATTCAAGCCTAATTCTACACCGGACCTCCAAAATCAATTTCGATTATGCTCCTAAGTCACAAATCATCCCCCGAAGCTAACCGAATTACCGAAATTCACATCCGAGCCCTCTAACTAGATAGTCAACTCTCGGTTGACTTTTTCAAAACAAGCTTCCCTTTAAGAGACTAAGTGTCTCATTTCCATCTAAAACCAATCCAAATCTACCCGATCACCTCAGATAACGATATTGAAACATAGAAAAGCATAATATGGGGATACCGAGGCTGTAACTCACGTTATGACGGGCCAGGTCGTCACATCCTCCCCAACTAAAACAAACGCTCATCCTCGAGCGGGTCAAGAAACATACCTGAAGCCTCAAATAGGTGAGGATATCTGCTCTGTATCTCCTGCTCGGTCTCCCAGGTAGCCTCCTCCATGGGGCGACCTCTCCACTGCACCTTCACCGAAGCTATATCCTTTAATCTCAATCTCCGAACCTGACGACCCAAAATAGCCACTGGTTCCACATCATAGGTCAAATCATCATCCAACTGAACCGTGCTGAAGTCTAACACATGAGACGGGTCTCCAACATACTTCCGGAGCATAGAAATATGAAATACCGGATGAACCCTTGATAAGCTGGGTAGCAAAGCAAGCATATAAGCCACCTCCCCAATCCTCCTGAGTATCTCAAAAGGACCAATGAACCGTGGACTCAACTTCCCCTTCTTTCCAAATCTCATAACGCCCTTCATAGGCGAAATCTTCAACAAGACCTTCTCGCCCACCATATAAGATACATCTCGAACCTTCCTGTCCGTGTAACTCTTCTGACGCGACTGAGTTGTACGAAGTCTCTCCTGTATCACCTTTACCTTATCTAAGGCATCCTGGACCAACTCTGTCCCTAATAGCTTAGCCTCGCCGGGCTCAAACCAACCAACCGGAGATCTACACCGCCTCCCATATAAGGCCTCATATGGTGCCATCTGAATGCTGGACTGATAGCTGTTGTTGTAGGCAAACTCTGCAAGTGGCAAGAACTCAACCCAAGAACCTCCAAAATCAATAACACAGGCATGCAACATGTTCTCCAATATCTGAATGGTACGCTCGGACTTCCCGTCCGTATGAGGATGAAACATTGTGCTCAACTCTACCTATGTGCCCAACTCTAGCTGAAAAGTCCTCCAAAATTGGGAAGTAAACTGAGTACCCTGATCTGAGATAATGGAAACTGGGACCCCATGCAACCGTACAATCTCCCGCATAAAAATCTCTTCTAACCGCTCTGAAGAATAGGTAGTACACATCGGAATGAAGTGCGCGGACTTGGTCAGCCAATCCACAATCACCGAAATCGAATCAAACTTCCTCGCTGTCCGAGGGAGACCACTCACAAAATCCATAGTAATCCTCTCCCACTTCCACTCGGGGATATCCATGCGCTGAAGTACACCACCTGGCCTCTGATGCTCATACTTGACCTGTTGACAGTTAAGACACCGAGCTAAATGACTCATAATATCCTTCTTCATTCTCCTCCACCAGTAATGCTGTCTCAAATACTGATACATCTTCGCGTCACCTGGATGAATGGAATATCGCGAGCTGTGGGCCTTCTCCAATATCAACTCTCGAAGCCCATCCACATTAGGCACGAAAATCTGGCCTTGAATCCTCAACACGCCATTACTATCAATAGTCACATCCCTGGCATCATCATGATGAACCCTGTCCTTAAGGACAAGCAAATGCGGATCATCATACTGGCGCTCTCTGATGCGGTCATACAAAGAAGATCGGGAAACCACACAAGCCAATACCCGACTAGGCTCCAAAATATCTAACCTCACCATCCGATTGTCCAAAGCCTGGACATCAACTGCAAAGGGCCTCTCCCCAACTGGAATGTACGCCAAACTACCCATACTCACCGCCTTCCGGCTCAAAGCATCGGCCACTACATTGGCCTTCCCTGGATGATACAAAATGGTAATATAATAGTCCTTGAGTAACTCAAGACACCTCCGCTGCCTCAAATTAAGATCCTTCTATTTGAACAAATACTGAAGGCTGCGATGATCAGTATATACCTCACAAGATATGCCATATAAGTAGTGCCTCCAAATTTTCAAAGCATGAACTATAGCAACCAACTCCAAATCGTGTACGGGGTAGTTCTTCTTATGAGGATTCAACTGACGAGAAGAATATGCAATAACTCTACCCTTCTATATCAACATGCATCTGATCCCAACTCTCGAAGCGTCACAATACACGGTGTAAGAACCTGAAGCTGATGGCAACACTAACACTGGAGCTGTGGTCAAAGCTGTCTTGAGATTCTGAAAGCTCTCCTCGCACTCGTCTGACCATAGAAAGGGTGCACCCTTCTGCGTCAACTTGGTCAAGGGCGAAGTTATAGATGAAAAATCCTGGACAAACCGGCGATAATACCCTGCCAAACCGAGGAAACTCCGAATCTCTGTGGCTGAGGATGGTCTAGGCCAACTCTGCGCCGCCTCTATCTTCTTTAGGTCAACCTGAATACCATCACTAGACACCACGTGTCCCAAAAAAGCCACAGACCCAAGCCATAACTCACACTTGGAGAACTTTGCATAAAGCTTTTCCTCCCTCAATCTCTGTAATACCACTCTCAAATGCTGAGCATGCTCCTCCTGGCTACACGAGTACACCAAGATATCATCAATAAAAATGATAACAAATGAATCCAGATACGGCCGAAAAATGCTATTCATCAAATGCATGAACGTGGTTGGGGCATTAGTTAGCCCAAATGACATAACTAGAAACTCATAATGCCCATATCTCATCCTGAAAGTTGTCTTCATGACATCAGAATCCCTAATCTTCAGCTGATGATAGCCTAAACAGAGGTTAATCTTGGAGAATACCCTTGCCCCCTGGATCTGATCAAACAAATCATCAATACGAGGTAGTGGATACTTGTTCTTCACTGTCACCTTGTTCAACTGCCTGTAGTCAATGCACATTCTCATTGTGTCATCCTTCTTCTTCACAGATAAGACCGGTGCACCCCACGGTGACACACTAGGACGAATAAACCCATTATCTAGGAGCTCCTGAAGCTGGTCCTTTAATTCTTTCAACTCTACTAGTGCCATACGATACGAAGGAATAGAGATGGGTTGAGTGCCCGGCACCAGATCAATACCGAAATCAATGTCCCTGTCCGGCGGCATGCCCGGCAAGTCTGCTGGAAACACATCAGGGAAATCCCTCACAATTGGCACAGAATCAAGACTAGGAGTCTCAGCTCCAACATCTCTCACAAAAGCCAAGTACGATAGACAACCTTTCCTAGCCATCCGTTGGGCCTTTAGGAAGGAAATCACTCTGCTAGGAACATAGTCGGTCATACCTCGCCACTCAATCCTCGGAACACCCAGAATAGCCGACGTAACTGTCTTGGCATGAAATTCCAGAATAACATGGTACGGAGCTAGCCAATCCATACCCAGAATCACATCAAAGTCTACCATGCCCAACAATAACAAGTCAACTCGGGTCTCTAGACCCCCAATAGTCACCAGACAAGATCGATATACATGATCCACAATAATAGTATCACCCATCGGGGTAGATACGTGCACAGACAAGGCAAGACAACCACGGGTCTCACCCACATGATGGGCAAAATATGAAGACACATAAGAGTATGTAGACCCGGGGTCAAATAAAATAGAGGCATCCTTGTGGCAGACTGAGATAATACCTGTGATAACAGCATCTGGTGCAATGGCGTCCCTCCTGTCTGGAAGAGCATAGAATCAATCCTGAACGCCACCAGATCGGCCTCCACCCCTAGGGCGGACCCTAGCTGCCTGGCCCCTACCCCTACCTGACTAGGAGGGTGCTGAAGTAGATAGAGTAGAAGAGGAGGGTTGATCCCTCTGCTGAGACTGACCACCGCGAAGCTGAGGACACTGTCTCCTCATGTGGCCAAACTCACTGCACTCGTAGAAACTATCCGGTGCTGGAGAAGGGGACTGAAGAGAACCCCTCGCTGCTGAAGAACCCTGGGCTAAAGAAGCAGGAGTAGAGCTCTGAGCTGGAAGGGCACTAAGTGAAGACTGGCCCTGCAGAACTCCCTGATGACCATGGCCTGAAGAAGCCCCATTGTACTCTAGGAGACCTGACTGAGGAGGTGTTAAGGAATGACCTCTGCCACGCTGGAACTGGCCCCTAGACAGAGCACCACTGAAACTACCTGAACCTCGATGCCTCTTGTCCTCCCTCTCCTCACGCTCCCGATGGCGAGCCGTCTCAATCTCTCGAGCCATATCGACTACCTCCTCGAACGAAGCACTCATAATCCTCTCTCTGGTCATCAAAATATGGAGTGGAGAGTTGAGGCCATCCACAAACCTCCTAATCCTCTCCCGATCTGTCGGGATCATCTAAGTAGCATGCCGAGCTAACTGCGTAAACCTCAACTCGTATTGGGTCACATTCATGTCCCCCTGAATCAACCACTCGAACTGGCGACGCAGCTCCTCCCTGCGAGACTGCGGTACATACTTCTCCAGAATGAGAGTGGAGAATTGCTGCCAAGTAAGGGGTGCTGCTCCAACAGGCCTACGCCTCTCAAACTCCTCCCGCCATGTAAATGCAGACCCTGGGAACTGGAAGATAGTAAAATCCACACCACTCGACAATAAGATCCCTTCGGTGCGAAGCATACGCTAACACTTGTCTAGAAATCCCTTGGCATCCTCGCCCTCAGTACCACTGAACGTTGGAGGCTGAAGTCTACCGAACCTCTCTAATCGACGCTGCTCGTCGTCTAGCATAATTGGAACCACATAATCTGGAGCTGGTGCGACTGGGACAACTGGAGCAACCGGTGCAATTGGCTGAGCTAGGGCTGCTCCTGGTGTCTGCAATCCCTGAAAAACCTTCTCGGGTGTGCGAGCTGCTGGGGTCTGATGACCACCCCCGATTTGTGAGGTAGCTGCGGCAGTAGTGGCTGAGACTGCCTGAGCTAGGCCAGTACAGATGGATAAGATCTGAGCTAAAGCCTCCTGGAGACCAGGAATCACAATGGGCACTGTCGGTGCCTGAACAGGTGCTGCTGGAGCATCTACAGCTGAAGGCTGGTCCTGAATGGGGGCAACTGGTGGATCTGCAGGTGCTGCCCCTGCTGCTCTGCCTCGACCACGACCACGACCACGACCTATAGTTGGTGGTAATGGTGGTCGTCCGCCACATCCGGTAGCACGGGTTTTCGCCATCTGCGAGAGAATAGAATACATAAATTTAGTTCTCGGATCAACACAGCCACACGACAAGAATTTCAAGAATATGAAGTGTTTCCTAAAGGTTCTGCAGCCTCTCGAGGATAAATACAGACGTCTTCGTACCGATCCGCGAGACTCTACTAAACCGGCTCATGACTCGTGAGGCCTAGTAACTTAGGCTCTAATACCAACTTGTCACGACCCCAACCCCGGTCATGATGGCGCCCAACACAATTGCTAGCCAAGCCCGACCACTGTAACACTCCCAACCCGAGAATGAAAACTCATCACCAGTTAATTAGATATTTATAATAGTTAGCAAGATTAATAATTCTGACAATAGATAGAATCAATACGGAAAGCCATACTAATACCAATATAACTCCCAAAAGATCTGGGGTCACGAGTCTAGAACCTCTAAATACAACTGAGTAATAAATTCTCAAAATACATAAGTCTAGGATGCGGAAATATAAATGGATAAGGGGGAGAAGTCGGGTGCTGCGGACGCCAGGCAGCTACCTCGACAACTCCTGAGATAATCTGGAGAGCAGCAACAACACTACTAAGCCTCCGGAACATCTGAATCTGCACACATGGTGCAGGGAGTAAAATGAGTACTTCCAACTCAGTGAGTAATAAGCATATATAATGACTGAGAATGAGAATACCCGAAATACCACAATGTAAAGCTACAGAAAATAGTTTAGCACAATTAGCGGTGAAAATGGCAACAAGACAATGACAGACAAATATCCATGTATGAATGCAATGCAATGCGCATGATCGTTGCGGTGCGCAGCCCGATCCATTTGGGTACCCGCGCTCACTGTGGGGTTCAGACTCCGGAGGGGATCCTACAGACCAAGCGCAATATCATCGTATCATCGATGCGGCGTGCAGCCCGATCCACACTCAGTCCAGGATATGCATGTGAGCCACACAGCAAAGTCAGGGTATAGTTCTCAGTTCCAATTATTAGGATAGTTTAAATTCTTAAAACCTTAGGAATGTGACTAAGCATTTCGAAACAATGTTTAATGCAGGATTGAAATCGTATGACATGCTAAGCATCATGGAAGCAGTGATAATAATCCCTAAGGGATTCAAATAATCGGCACACGACCCAGATATAACATAAAAATCCAAGTAGGATGTTTACCAATAATCTCTAGTCAAGAACACAGTATGAACATCACTCGAGATGGACTAAGCCATAGTCCCTAATCACAAACGACCCCGCACTCCTCATAGAGTACGTGTTTCGCCTCAATATAGCATCACTGTGTGATATATCGGGGTTTCAAACCCTCAGGTTATCATCGACATCTATTACTCACCTCAAACCGGCCACAAGTCTAGCTCGCAATGATCTTTCCTCGTGAATCGACCTCTTTGCGCGTCGAATCTGGCCAAAACCATAACGAATACATTACAATAGGCTAATGGAACATAACCCAATCGAAAGAATTCGAAAAACACCAAAAATCACGAAGTTGGCAAAACCCGAACCCCGAGCCCACTTCTCGAAAAATTACGAAATTAACATCACCAGATTCATCGTCTCGCCACACGTCCGTACATATAAAATTTACCAAAATCGAAGTTCAAATGCTCCCTCAAATCCCAAATTTTCATTTAAAAAACCCAAGCCCTAGTTCTTCAATTTTACACCCAATTTCCAAGAATTAAAGGTTGATTCTTCAATAAAATAGCGTTTCTAGGTCACGAGACTTACCTCCAATCGATTCCCATCAAAACCCTCTTCAATTTCTACCAAAAAGCTCTTGAGGTGGTTCAAAAATGGAGGAAATGATAAATGGGTCGCGGATGAAATGTCCTTAATAAACCCTTCTGTCTCCAGCTTTTTGTTCTATGCGAACGCGAGACCACTTTCGCGTTCGCGATGCATAAATTTTTCCTCTGACAAAATTGCCCTTCACGAACGCGTCTGATCTCCTGCGAACCCGAAGGCCTGGCCCCAGAACCCACGCGAACACGGCCTTCTGAATGCGCCCAGCACCGCAAACGCGAAGCACCAATGCCTCAATCTACGCGAACGCGTGGCCCCAACGCGAATGCAATGAACATTTTCCTGACCTCCAAACTTAACTCTACGCGTTCGCGACACATACTACGTGAACGCGAAGAAGGAATTCTCTACAACTCCACAGCTGGAAAACCAGCAATCACACAAGTCCAAAAATGATCCGTTTGATCACCCGAAATCACCCCGAGGCCCCCGGGACCTCAACCAAAAACACCAACATATCCCAAAACATCATACAAACTTGTTCCAATCATCAAAACATGCCAAACAACACAAAAATCATCAATTCACCACGGATTCAAGCCTACGTTTTCTTCAAACTTCCGAAAAACACATTCGATCAAAAACCAGACCAAAACACCTCCAAATGACCTGAAATTTTACCCGCACATCCAAAATCACCTAACGGAGCTACTGCAACTCTCGAAATCCCATTCCAACCCTCGGATCAAAATCTCACCCATCAACCAGAATTCGCCAAAATACTAGCTTCGCCAATTCAAGCCTAATTCTACACCGGACCTCCAAAATCAATTCTAATCACGCTCCTAAGTCATAAATCATCTCCCGAAGCTAACCGAATTACCGAAATTCACATCTGAGCCCTCTAACTAGATAGTCAACTCCCGATTGACTTTGCCAAAACAAGCTTCCCTTTAAGAGACTAAGTGTCTCATTTCCATCTAAAACCAATCCAAATCTACCCGATTACCTCAAATACTGATATTGAAACATAGAAAAACATAATATGGGGGAAACGGGGCGGTAACTCACGTGACGACGGGCCGGGTCATCACATTCGAATAGGCTACGGAGTGATTTGGAACTTATAAAAGTTGTTGGTGTTCTTCAGCAATGTTGCAGGCCTTAGACCTCATAAATGTGAGGTCAAGGTTGGCATTTGCGACTACTGTGGAGGTCGCATTTGCGAGGCTTTCATCGTAAATAGGAAAGAAGCTGGGCTAGCTTATTTTCGCAAATGTGAACAACCATCGTATTTGCGGAGTGGTCAGGGGAAGGGGGTCCTTCGCAATTGCGACAATTAGTTCGCATTTGCGATAGTAGCAGAAATGCAATAGGTTCACATTTGCGATGCCAGTCTCGCATTTGTGAAGCTCAGTTCGCAAATGCGATATCTGCAACTGTGCAAAAAGGGACTTAGACGGGATTTTTTATTCATTTCCCAAATTTTCAAAACCTAAACCTCAAGGGGCGATTTTCCAAAGACCACTTCTTTCCCAAATCATATGTAAGTGATTATTAGCTCCATTCTTTCAACCTTTTGCATCTTTTTACAAGATTTCATATTAGAATCTAAGTTTTTTCATGATGGAATAGGGGATTTTTGGGTAGAACTTAGGGATTTTTAAATTTGGGGATTTAGACCTCAAATTGAGGTCGGATTCCAAAACCAATTGTATATCCGGGCTTGGGGGTGAATGGGTAATCGGGTTTTGGTCTGAATTTCGAGTTTTGATCAAGTTGGCCCGGGGTCGGTTTTTGACTTTTTGGGGAAAATGTTGGGAAACTCATAATTATGTATTGGAATTGATTTCTTAAGCGATAATTGATGTTATTAAGTTAATTATGATTAGATACGAGTGGATTGGAGGTAATATCTAGAGGAAAAACGGTAATTAAGTTTTGAGTTGGCCGTTGGATTGAGGTAAGTGTTATGTTTAACTTTGACTTGAGGGATTAGGGATACCCGACATAATTGCTATGTGAAAATCCATGTTTTGGCGTATAGGTGATGTGACGAGTACCTATGTGCCACCAAATCATCTGTTTGTTTTCCTGTCTTGACTGCTACATGCTTATTGGTGCTTCCATGTTTAATTGCTTCTCGTTAGATGTTATTTTTCTTTATTGAAGCTAGTAATTGTTCCCTAGTTTCATTGTGTTACGTCATTGGTTTAAGTTGGTTTATCGGTGTATCATGGTATGTTTTGGTTGATCTCGCTGTGTAGTTGTAATTGAGTGAAGTCTCACAAGTGTATAGCCTTTTATTTATGTTAGTTTGAGGCATAAATATTGTGGAGGGTTTTGAGCTGAATTGTGAAATACTTGTTCTTATTATGTGATTGGTACTGATATAGTGGGATCAGGTTGCACAACAGGAGGAATAAGGGTGAAATGTGATTGTTTGGTGGGATCGGATTGTGCGCCGCAACAAGAGTAATAAGGGTAGATTGGTGGGATCGGGTTGTACGCCGCAATAGGAGGAATAAGAGTAATATATTGAGGAGTAATAAGGGTGGACTGGTGGGATCGAGTTGCACGCTACAACAGGAGCAATAAGGGTGAATGTTCATATTGTTATTGACTATATGGTGGGATCAGGATGCTCGCCAAATCATTCTGTAGTTATGCATTCTTCTTCTGCTGTGATTTATTTCTGTAGTGTTGTAACTCTCTTAAGGATTGGTTATAGCTGAGTACTGGCAAGATAATTAGGTTCTGTATTTATTTTTGCTGCAAGTTAATTTTCCATTTTGTTTCGTATTTCCTTTTTACTTTATTATATACTATATGCAGGTTATATTGTAAATGCCCCGCTGTAGCCTCGTCACTACCTCGTCGAGGTTATGCTCGGCACTTACTAGTACATGGGGTCGGCTGTACTGATACTGCACTCTGCACTTTCTGTGCAAATTACAGAGCTGGTAGTGGTTGATCGAGAGGCCTGTTGCAGATACTTCATCTAGGAGACTCAAGGTAGTCTTACTAGCATCTGCAGGCCCTGACATCCCCTCCTATTTTTCTATTTTCCTATTTTCTTTTCTTTCGATACAGATGTAATTTCTTCAGACCAGTATTTGTAGTAACTCGTAGTATGCTTGTGGATTGTGACACCAGTTTCTGGGTGGTAACAGTTTCAGTATTGTTAATAGTATATAGATAATCGGTTAATTATGTACTTTCGCCTTTATTTTAGTTTGATTTAGTTTATGTTAAATTTTAACTTATAAAATGTGAAATAAAAAGGTAAATAGATCTCTAACGCTGGCTTGCCTAGCGAGTGCAATGTTAAGCGCCATCACGGTCCTGACGGTGGAAAATTCGGATCGTGACAAGTTGGTATTAGAGCACTAGATTGCCTAGGTCTCACAATTCACGAACAAGCTTAATAGAGTCTGAGGGATCGGTACGTAGACGTCTGTGCTTATCCCCTACAGGCTACAGAGTTTAGGAACAATTTCACTTCTACTCTTCTCTATCGTGCGATTTTGTTCTCCCAATGCTAAATTGAACCCTCTACTCTTGTTCTTTCGCGGATGGCGAGGTTACGTACCGCTTCTTTAGCTGAGCAGCAGCACAGACCGACGATGGATCAGCTATGTCTTCTGAGGCCTTATGGAGATTGGATAAGTTTGCTAAGCTTTTCACCACTACCTATGGCGGTACTTCAGAGAATCCCAAGACTATTTGTACAGTTGTCACGAGGTCTTACGGAACATGGGAATAGTGGAGACTAATGGGGTCAACATTGCTACCTTTCGTCTATCAGGTTCTGCCAAGAAATGGTGGAGGGATTATTGTTTAGCCAGACCAGCTGGGTCACCAGCTCTCACTTGGGACCAGTTCTCTCAGATATTTTTGGAGAAGTATATTCCTACCACTCATAGAGAAAACTATCGGAGGCAGTTCAAGCGCCTTCAGCAGAGTTCAATGACCGTCACTCAGTACGAGACTAGATTTGTGGATTTGGCACGTCATGCTCTTCTTATACTTTCCACCGAGAGAGAGAGAGAGAGAGAGAGAGTGAGGAGGTTTATTGAGGGACTTGCTAAGCCTATCAAATTGCAGATGGCTAAGAAGCCAGGGAGTGAGAATTCTTTCTAGGATGTAGCCAATGTGGCTAGACGAGTTAAGATGGTTTTAGCTCAGGGGAGCAGTCAGGGGTCTGACGAGAGGCCTCGTCACTCCGGTGGATTCAGTGGAGCATCATCTGGAGGCCGGGGTACTTTTGGTAGAGGCCATCCTCCTAGGCCGTTTTATTCAGCACTTCAGACATCTCATGGAGCTTCAGGGGGTCGTGGTCCTTTTGTACCTCCTTTAGGGCAGCCAACTTATAGTGCACCGCCATCACTGTTCCGACGATGGAAAATCCAAGTCATGACATAAATATATGCATATGCAAAATTAGTCTGCAATACCTTTCAGTAAATTTAATTTTTTTTACTATGGAGATCATCAAAGATGGAGGACGATGGAGAAGAGGGCAAAATCCCCAAAGAACACCCTAGTGCAGCCTTCTCAAATTTCAAAAAAAGTTACAACCTGTCAGAGATTGTACTTTGTGGCAATTTGGACAAAGCAAGAAATTTGACATCAAGTATTAAAATGACAACATGTGTTGCGGAATTAAGTTAAGAAAGGAACTGAAGGCATTGATAATTCTACAACATCAAAAATTTCTGTACCTTCTAGAGTCTGCGATGCAAGGGCAGATCCATATAGAGGTTGAATTTTATGGGTGTTTATATATATTACGGGCCCAATAATTGTATTATGTGATACGAGATTGTTTTGGTGAAGTTTCACAATATATCCATATGTAAGATTTATGATATATCTAAGTTTTAGAATTACAATAAACATCCCAAAAGCATGACACATTGTAGACATCAAATTTTAATAGATTATCCTAAATCCTAAATTCAAGATACTACAACACGACTCTTGAAATTCTAGGAGTCTATTAAGGTTGCTTGGATGCTACTCTACCAAAACCCTAACTTGGAGGCCACTCTATTCTAATCCTAGGTAATCCTATAAAAAAGAATGACATATTCCCCTAAAGAAGATCTCAAAAAATGGAGGTCATCTCAGCAATTCCATAAACTCTCGGAATATGCACAAAGAGATTAAATATATGATCTACGAAATTTCATAAAACTTTTGAAATATTCATTAAGAGATCAAAGACATGTCAAATATGTCTTGCTCAAAGTTCTAGCAATATTCAAGATCCAAATGGAGTGCTGCGGCATGCTTCTTGATAATCAAATACATCAAGGAGATGATATCATCCTACGTTCGAGGAATACGCCGCTAAGGCCCTCAAATTACGGATAACAAATCGGAGGGAAGAATTAAGGGATAAAAAGAGTTGTAACCAACAATATTTATCAATAAAATTATTTTTTCTTTATAGTTATTTGTGATGCAGTTTAATATTTCTGCACAAATTTATTGCAAGCAGCTATACTCCAAATCATTCCATTTAACACATGGACAATCGCCATTTCATTCATTTCAGATATTATTACTTTCATAATCTTTTTGTATTCATATTTAATCTAGAAAAATGAAAGATTCATATTTGATACTCCAGCCATTTTATTTATGAAAAAAATCATTTATTTTACTGTGACATTCTTTTGTTATTGATCGTCTAAAAATACTAACATCTTGTTATAGCATTAAAAAAATTTTTGCTTTTCTTTTTGCATTTCTAAGTATCTACATTCATAAATTTGGTAACGGAGAAAAGTACACCATTAGCTACTTTTAAGATCCTTGTTTAAAACATAGTCAGTATTTGCAAAGTATTTAAAGAATTGTCATAACTTGAAAATTAGTATAGATGTAATCACTTCCTAATTTAAGCAAAGGTCCACTTGGTCTGCTTTTTTTTTGGGGGGAGGGGGTGTGGGTTAAACCTCCAATTATCAAGATGATATGGTGACTTCCTCCTTCAGGTAGACTAAGCTTAATACAGATTGGAGTAGTGATGTTATAGACATAATGGGTGTATTGGGTAATATTAGGGATATCAGTGGAAAGCGCAAATGCCAGGGCTCTTCACATGTGCACTAACAACACAACTGAAACATATATAAGCTGCACTTTTAGATATTGAGTGGATTGCTTTCAATAGAATCCACAATCGCTACTAGAAAACTGGCATATTTCTCTCCCAAGGCAATTGGTTTTTAATATAAGAAAAATTATATATATCTAATTAACCAACCGTAATAAGTTATAATTAAATATTTCCGACCGAGTTGGATCGAAAAAATAATTTTAAATAATTAAAATATAAATTTAATAATATTACCGACCGAAGTTGGTCGGTTTTTGTCACCCTTTATATAAATAGCTTTTAAATATATATATATATATATATATATATAGCTTATATATTTTACACTTAGTATATATATACTACACTATACTATATATACATCTTACGTCGGTGGATCAATTGAAAATTTAATTATGTTCGATTAAAACTTACTATAATTGAATTAAATTGTATTAATACAACTTAATATAATTGGATACAACTCTCTCTCTCTTTATATATATATTGTAAATAAATACATGCCACTAAAACCGACCAAAATTGGCTGGAATATTTAAAATAATTTAAAAACAAAAATATTTAATTAAATTCCGACCGAATTCGATCGGAAATCTTGAGGTCAAACGGTCAATTTTTTTTATTATTTCTGACTGAATACGGTCAGAAATTTATTTAATTTGACCTACTAGACGGGCCTCCTTTCCCATTTTCATCTTTTCCCTCTCACTCTTCCATCTCTCTTCTACCCAAATTTGTAACGACCCGACCGGTCATTTTTGAGCTCTAGCGCGTCACTCGACAGTTTGAGGCCATGAGCAACTTTACTTAAGGTAAAATGACTTGTACGCATGGTCGAAATAGAATCTCGGGAAGTTCGGAGTTGATTTGGAGAAGAAATTCTCCTTTCGAAAGCTTTAAGTTGGAAGAATTGACTAAGATTGGATTTTTGAGTAAACGGCCTTGGAATCGGGATTTGAAGGCTCCAACAAGTTTGTATGATGATTTTGGGCTTGAATGTATGTCCGGATCGGGTTTGGATGACCCGGGAGCGTTTCGGTGCCTATTGTGGAAGTTAGCATTTTTGGAAGAATCTCATAAATTTGGGTTGAAGTGCTTTTCAATGTTATCGATGTTCGTTTGGGATTCTCAGTCTGGGAATAGCTCCGTATGATGATTATGGTATTGGGAGCGCGGCCGGAAGTGGATTTGGAGGTCTGTAGGTCATTTTGGAGTCATTTGGCTAAAGTTAGAAATTTGAAGGTTTTTGAAAATTTAACCGGAAGTGTACTTTTTAATATTGGGGTCAGATTCCGATTTTGGAAGTTGGAGTAGGCCCGTAATGTCGAATACGACCAGTGTGCAAAATTTGAGGTCAATCGGACGTGATTTGAGAGGTTTCAACATCGAATGTAGAAGTTTGAAATTCTAAAGTTCATAAAACTTGACTTGTGGTGTGATTCATGATTTCGACGTTGTATGATGTGATTTGAGGCCTCGAGCAGGTCCGCATTATATTTGGGAACTGTTTGGTATGTTTGGACAGGGTTCCGAGGGCCTCGGGTGGATTCCGGGTGGAAATTTGAAGTTGAAGTTGAACTGAAGCAGCTGGGCTTCTGGTGTAACCGCACCTGCGTGAAGTGGGCCGCAGGTGCGAGCCCGTAGGTGCGGGAAAGGATTGGTAGAAGCGGTCAAGTAAGGGTAGGCTGGTGACCGCAGAAGCGGACCAGAGACCGCACCTGCGAAGGCGCATGTGCGAAGGAAGGCATCGCAGAAGCGACTCAAGCCGTAGAAGCGACCTCTGCACCGCAGGTGCGAAAATGCTGGAGGCAGTGAGGCTTCTTTAAAACGGGGCTTTGGCCCATTTTTCTTCCATTATCTCTTGGTTGGACGATTTTTGGAGAGCTTCAAGTGGAGATTTTTGTCATCTATGTTAAGGTAAATTGTTCCCACTCATTATAAGTTAAATACATGGTTTAGATACAGATTAAAGCATGAAAATTAGTGGAAAATTTGGAATTTTGAGGAAAACCTAGATTGTATATTTAGATTTTGACCTCGAATTTAGGCATGAAATTAGAAACAAATTAAATATTTGAGTTTGTGGGGTCATAGGTAAAGTTTATCTTTGAAAATTTTTGGAATTCAGGCACGTGGGCCCGAGGGAGATTTCGTCAACTTTTCTAGCGGAGTTGGGGATTTATATAAATTGAATTGTTATAAGTATTAGGGTATAGTTTCATTGGTTTGTCCATTAATTGGCTAATTTTGGAGCGTTGAGAATCGGTTTGAGTCATCGGAAGGACTTGAAAATAGGTTATGGAACTTCGGAGCGAGGTGAGTCTCCTTTCTAACCTTGTAAGAGGGAATTAATATGCTTTTATTTGTTGGGGCTACATAGAGGTGACGAGAGTCCATGCGTAGCTACTATTATGCTTAAGTCCAGATAGTCTAGGACCAAAAAGCATGCTTTACTTGTAACATTTGCAACCTTATTGTCAATTTAAAATGCTTAAATAATATTGAACTTGGTTAATAAACTTCTAAAAGCTAAAAAATATTTTCTTGACTATTAAAAGTGGAATTGCCATTTCCTTAGATGATTTCCCTTAGATGAAATGTTGATTAACTGTTTGAATGTGTTTATCTTTTGTGGAACGAGCCGAACACCTCGGTAGATTAAATAGATCCTTCTATGGTTCGCGTCATTCGACCCTCTGATAGTGCATAGTTTAAATATTATTGGATCGGGTCGTACGACCTCGACATGCTTTGCGTATGTTTGTATTGCTTGACTTGCAATTTTTTAAATGATGATATTGCTTCCCTAGCTTAAGGTAAATGTATAAATGATGAAAATGAATTTAGAAATTTCCTATTAATAAAAGAATTGTTTACTTGCTTCATGTTATTGAGTTACAACCCTCTTTATAAAAATCCTCGACTTACTATATTATCGGTATATTATTGAACCAGTAGTAAGTGTCTAAATCGACCCCTCGTCACTACTTCTTCGAGGTTAGACGGGATACTTAGTGGGTACACGTTGTTTTTGTACTCATACTACACTTACTTTGTATTTTTGTTGCACATGCACATGCACATGTATGACTAGTGGTGCCACGACCCCAAATCCCGGTCGTGATGGCGCCCAACACAACTGCTAGGCAAGCCCGACCATTTACTCTCTCAACCCGAGCATGAAGCTCAAAACTAATTTATTTAATAATTTTTTAAAAGCAGTGCAGCTATAATTTTTAGCTAACAAAATAACAATATCAACATCCCAATAACACTAGGAAACACCTCCCAAAGACCTGGGGGTCACGAGTCTAGAGCCTCTAACAGTACAGTATAAGAAGACTGCAATAATACATAGTCTGGAATATGCGGAAAAATCAAATAACGAGATAAGGGAGAAGTCGGGTCCTGCGGATGTCAGGCAGCTACCTCGACAACTCTGAATGAAACTCTGGAGTCAACAATAGCTCAGCTAGCTCCTGAAGTATCTGGATCTGCACACATGGTGCAGGGAGTAAAGTGAGTACTTCCAACTCAGTGGTAATAGATATGTATAATAACTGGAAAGTAAGAATTCCCAATATACCATAAAGTAAAGCTAAAACCTGTACTTCTACACCTTTACCAGTGTAATCACAATTATTAACAGCTGCAGCAGATATATATAAGTATATCAATGTAAATATGCAATGCAAATGCTCATGACCACTACGGCGCGTAGTCCGATCCACGGGTACCCCGCGCTCACT
>MU676883.1:0-52515 GCA_026770625.1 Nicotiana glauca | reverse complement strand
AATTGTCCCATTTCCTACCAAACTCGATCCGAATTGACTCAAATTTTGCACACAAGTCACATTCGACATTATGGACTTGCACCAACTTTCAGAATCGCATTCCGACCCCGATATCAAAATTTTCACTTCCGGTTGAATTTTCTCTTAAACCTTCAAATTCCTATATTTAGCCAAATGACTTCAAAATGACCTCCGGACATCCGAATTCCCTTCCGATCGTGTTCCCAACTCCAGAATCACCATACGGATCTATTTCCGGACTCGGAATCCCAAACGGACATCTATAACTCTAAAATGTCTTCCAACCCAAATTTGTAAAATTCTTCTGAAATACTAACTTCCACCATATACGCCGAAATGCTCACGGGTTATCAAAAACCAAATCCGGACATACGCCCAAGTCCAAAATCATCATACGAACATGCTGAAACTTTCAGATCCCAATTCAGAGGTCATTTACTCAAAATTCCAATCCTAGTTCATTTCTTCAACTTTAAGCTTTCAAAATGAGAATTTCCATTTAGATTTGACTCCAAACTTCCTGAATTTTAATTCTGACCATACACACAAGTCAATATACCTGAGATGAAGCTGCTCATGGCCTCAATCTGCTGAATGACGCGCCGGAGCTCAAAACGACCGGTCGGGTCGTTACAATCTCCCCCACTTAAACATACGTTCGTCCTCGAACGTGCTGAGAACTACAATGATGTAGTCTGAAATAACTTGTTTAACACATCATGCACCTTCCCGTGCTACCACTACTTAGTTGAGCACATTAGCTATATAATTCTGTAGATATAATTCTTTATTCAAGCGAATAAGCCATTAGGCCAAATTCCAACATCCTGAATTTCCTGCCAAGTCTGTTTCCATCATTCGACCACCATATCAATCTCCACACGTTGTACCCAAACATTAATGCATAACTTTGTTGAATTCACACTTTGGATCACTTTACTCATATGACCACAATAACATTCTTTATTTACCGTAGTAGCCTACAATACCCAAATACCGATGGAAACCTCTTATTAGTTGAAGTTTTATTCCAATACTTTCATACACTGCCAACGATAAATAAAACACGCGCTAAACCGTAACAATTCCTCAGATCAACCATTTATGAAGCCACTTCCCTTTTGACTAATACCACAACAGATTTCCGAGCCGAACCTCGATATTATCCTTCTAACAAGCCGAAATCAAATATGTTCGTATCCACCAATGACCCCAATGACCACCTCAAATCCAACACACCACTCTGGTGATATGACACCTTAATACAGGCCTAAGCCTCAGCTCATACAATACGCGCACCAATAAGCAACAGTCCGAACATACACAATTCATGAAAATGACTCAAATGAAAGAGTTATACCTCAAGCTTTCCAGTACCATCACAACACAAGGCTACGGATCCGTCTCACATCATAGAATAGAACACACAATTTTGACCCGCAAGGTCATGTTTCCACATTTCTTTGTTGCACGCGCGATCCCATCCAAATACCGATTCCACATGAAACACCTCTGCACTGACATCCGCCACGAAGGACCAATTAAGAAGCAATATTTCCCAGCTATTCGCTGGTTCTTTCAAATATAAATCATTCTGCTAAAACAGATTCTAACGCGTTTCACCACTTAACCCGTGGAATTTCCGGCGTAGCCCCTAATGCAATAGTTCAAAATCACCCAACACCAAGACAATCAATCTGAATTTCAATATCACATCCAAAATTCAACATACCAGCGAATAAAGATCCACCACTACCACATAGTCTGTACGTCAGAACTCCATATAGCACACAAATCATCATACCTGATCCCAATTTCCACTGTGCAATACCTGCACACAATTGACACTCTTTCATTCTATGACAGATACTAGATATTTACCAGTGCTTCCGAGCAACACCGAATACCACCAGTGGACCCAATAAGAACATACCGCAATACTACAGAAATATAATCGGTTTAATCCCTTTTTTTTTTGAGACATATACTCTCATCAAATCACTTCTACTTAGCAATATCATTTTCCTAAATCATGCGAAGATCATTTATCTAATCACTTAGGAGGAATCACTACACATCCCATGCTCTGCATGACATACATAGGTCTTGTTCAATTCTTACAATACTGACACGACGGATGAGACCTGTACACATTCATAACTACTACCGAAATAACAATCCATTAGTTCTATACTCTTGGCAAGAACTATAACCTCATTCTGAGCCAAACAATGGTCTTAGCTCTTTAATTTACTTCACATACTCAGATTGCACTGATCTCAAATTCAATGATCTCGTTTCACCCATTACTAATTGCTCAAGCAATAGCCATAATCGAAAGTCACATATGATGCCTCAATATGCCAATAGGCTACCAATTCGAACGCGGTACAAAAGGAAAACAAACTCTGGAAGGAATTACCAATCCCACGCACTACTACGACTTTCCTTAGAAAACAGGAAGCAAGTCATACAAAATAGTATATAGAAAACTATTTTCAACATCACACTGTTGCGGCGTGCAACCCGATCCAGATAACATACTCGTGGCGGCATGCCACCCGATCCACACATAGATCTCACATAAGGAGATGCACATCGAGCCAATTTTGCTCATTACAACAAAATATCGAGTACCGGTCACAAGCATGCTAAGTGCATAATATTATCTCTGAGGTACATATAGCGTTATAAGCTACAAAACTCACGCACAACTGAGGTGCGATGTACAATCTGAATTTCAAGAGCCAGTTTACTCAGGTAACATCATTCCTACGCGGATTCTCAACACATAAGCAATTTCTCGAGCTATTTCACAAATCACACAGCATAATGCATCACTACGCAATATATCTGACAATGAAGCATCAACCTAGCTACTCCTCCATGAGGACCGCATTACTAAAATGCACCCATCTGGCCTGATATAGAGCCATTATTCACATTAAATCTATCAACCGACTTCAAGCCGATTCTGATCACACTGAACTAGTCTGATAACCTTTCAAAGGTCCATAATGACTTCCATCTTCTTTATAAAACACAAGAACAACCATCACAACCTTCATACTTGGTTTACATCTTTAATCAGTCAAGGGACTACATGCCACACTTATATAATCTTCCAGTGGGACACACTCCCACAACCTACCGCAATAATATTTGGGGAGCACCTCCAAACCACCGATCGCATTAATGCTGAAAAGCGATCAAGCATAATTAACCAGGGCGCAAAGCCCTTTCTGTGCAACATCGTTCTCAAGTGATGCTGAAGACAATACCAATTTACCTTAAAAATCGAAACTTCTTTCCTGCTTATCCGACTTCATGACATCTTTGTCAAAATTTTCTTCGCTCGTGCCATTCTCAGCTCAATTTCTGCAACCAGAACTGGTTTGCCAGTATACTTTAAGACAGAACCAACATAGCACATAACTGCGCAATCAACTAATCAATGGCAAGCTCCCCAACTTAGCTCGAAGCCATATATATCACAACACATATACTCTATTGCTGCCGTAATACCATGGTGAGATTAAACTCACTCCATCCTAAGCTCGCGGAAACACGAATCATCTGAAATTTTAACTCTTCTTCAATTCTTGCATTCACTCACATAACTCTTAAGCCCACTTTTTAGGCGACAAAATTTTTACTAAGTCCCAAATTTTTCAAAAATTTCGGCAGAGTTTCCTTTGTAATTGGGCATATCCACCTGCCAGAGAATCACCAAAACCATCCTAACAACACGTCCACAACTTTACAAAGCATCACAATGTATATTAACAACATAAATCTCCATATTACATGTATTATATCATCAAAATTGATACATGGACATGCGTTGCACCTATTTGAATCATAACACATAGAAAATACCTTTCAACCCTCCATTATTGGGCTATTCAACCAAGTAAGAACATATTCTTTCTTTAAATATTTTTGACATTCAAGGTGGTCTCCTTGACCCAATGATTTCATCATAATACATTTACAAAAGCAATCTCAGCTCCCAAACTTATTTAACTAGTATGAAAATAGATTCCCCTCATAAGCCAGTTACCCACAATTACGGATAATACCGAACATATAAGTTCATAATACCAGTTCGCAAAATCAGCACCTCGATGCTCAAGCCATAGACGAATATTCGGCGTCAAGTACTCCAGACTGGCCCAACATCAACTCATAGCAATCACATCTCGCCCCTCGATCGGGAATTACAAGCCATCAAGGCACATATAATACTGAGCGCTCATTTGCGCATACAAACATGAGGAAGGAATTTCGAGAGTTATATTCCAAGCTGAAGCAAGTACACACGATAAGAATTCCAAGAATGTGAAGTTTTCCTAAAGGTTCTGCAGCCTCTCGAGGATAAATACAGACGTCTCCGTACCGATCCGCGAGACTCTACTAACCGGCTCAAGACTCATGAAGCCTAGTAACCTAGGCTCTGATACCAACTTGTCACGACCCCAAATCCCGGTCATGATGGCGCCCAACACAACTGCTAGGCAAGCCCGACCATTTGCTCTCTCAACTCGAGCATGAAGCTCAAAACCAATTTATTTAATAATTTTTTAAAAACAGTGCAGCTATAATTTTTAGCTAACAAAATAACAATATCAACATCCCAATAACACTAGGAACACGAGTCTAGAGCCTCTAACAGTACAGTATAAGAAGACTGCAATAATACATAGTCTGGAATATGCGGAAAAATCAAATAACGAGATAAGGGAGAAGTCGGGTCCTGCGGATGTCAGGCAGCTACCTCGACAACTCTGAATGAAACTCTGGAGTCAACAATAGCTCAGCTAGCTCCTGAAGTATCTGGATCTGCACACATGGTGCAGGGAGTAAAGTGAGTACTTCCAACTCAGTGGTAATAGACATGTATAATGACTGGAAAGTAAGAATTCCCAGTATACCACAAAGTAAAGCTAAAACCTGTACTTCTACACCTTTACCAGTGTAATCACAATTATTAACAGCTGCAGCAGATATATATAAGTATATCAATGTAAATATGCAATGCAAATGCTCATGACCACTACGGCGCGTAGTCCGATCCACGGGTACCCCGCGCTCACTGTGGGGGTTCAGACTCCGGAGGGGCTCCTACAGCCCAAGCGCAATATAATATCACACCCGCTGCGGCGTGCAGCCCGATCCATGCATAATCATGAATGCATAATCATTTTTTTTCCCCAATTTTAGTTCCAATTATCACAATTATAATTAGGTGATTAAAACCTTAGCATTTTCTAGCCATTTCGATATAATTATTCAATTCAGGCTATATCAGGAAACAATGATAACAATCCCTACAGGATTCAAATGATCGGCATACAGCCCAATATACATTCATAACCATCCAAGTAGGAGGTTTTCCGGCTAATTTCAAGCCAATGATTTAATTCATCATCAATCGGTCGGACTAGTTCACAGTCCTCAATCACAATCGACCCCGCACTCGCCGTGGAGTACGTGTCTCGCCTCATCATAGCATCACAATGTGATATACCGGGGTTTCAAACCCTCTGGTCATCATCTACATCTATTACTCACCTCAAACCGATCGCGGTATTAGTCCGCTATGCCCTTGCCTCTTGAATTCACTTCTTCGCGCGTCGAATCTGCCCAAAATCATAAAGAATACGTTACAATGAGCTAATGGGACATAACCCAATCGAAAGAACTCGAAAAATATCCAAAAACACGAAATTGGCAAAATCCGGGCCCGGGGCCCACATCTCGAAAAATTCCGAAAATTACATCCCTGGACTCCTCGTCTCGCCACGAGTCCGTACATACCAAGAACTCCCAATTCGGACCACAAATGGCCCTTCAAATCCTCATTCTAAGATTTTTGCTCAAAGCCCTAATTTCTTGATTTCTAGCCATAAATTCATGAATTTTATGGAGGATTCTTGTATAAAAACATGTATTTAGTTCATAGAACTTACCTCCAACGTTTCCCCGACAAAATCTTCTTACTTCCCGTCCAAAATCTCTCCAAATCGCTCAAAAATGGTGAAGAAATGGGTTTGCTCGCGGATATACTGCCATTTTTCGGAATCATTGTTCACGCGGGTACTGTTCACCCGCGTCGGGCACTGTTCACAGTTACTGTTCACGTATAATGTACACGGCACTGTTCACGTATATTATACACGGCACTGTGCACGTATACTGTACATGGGTACTGTACACATCTACTATTCACGGGTACTGTTCACAGCACTGTTCATTGCAGCAGCTTTTTTTCTAAATTGCAGCACTGCCATTTTTTACTAAAATGGCTCTAACTCCATCATACAAACTCGGAATTAGACGATTCTTTAAAACCCGACCAAACGATGTCCGAATGATCTGAAAACTTGCGGAGATATCCAAAATCACCTAACGAAGCTTCTGCAACTGTCGAAATTCCATTCCGACTCCCGGATCAAAATCTCGCCTATCAACCGGAAATCGCCAAAATACTAACTTCGCCAAAATAGGCTAACTTCTTCACCGGACCTCCAAAATTACTTCCGATTGCGCTCCTAAGTCTTAAATCATCCCCCGAAACTAACCGAATCATCGGAATTCAGTTCCGAGCCCTCTAACTCATAAGTCAACGTTGGGTTGACTTTTCCAACTTAAGCTTTCCTTAAAGAGATTAATTGTCCCATTTCCTACCAAACTCGATCCGAATTGACTCAAATTTTGCACACAAGTCACATTCGACATTACGGACTTGCACCAACTTTCGGAATCGCATTCCGACCCCGATATCAAAATTTTCACTTCCGGTCGAATTTTCTCATAAACCTTCAAATTCCTATATTTAGCCAAATGACTTCAAAATGACCTCCGGACATCCGAATTCACTTCCGATCGTGTTCCCAACTCCAGAATCACCATACGGATCTATTCCCAGACTCGGAATCCCAAACGGACATCTATAACTCTAAAATGCCTTCCAACCCAAATTTATGAAATTCTTCTGAAATACTAACTTCCACCATATACGCCGAAATGCTCACGGGTTATCAAAAACCAAATCCGGACATACGCCCAAGTCCAAAATCATCATACGAACATGCTGGAACTTTCAGATCCCAATTCCGAGGTCATTTACTCAAAATTCCAATCCTAGTTCATTTCTTCAACTTTAAGCTTTCAAAATGAGAATTTCCATTTAGATTTGACTCCAAACTTCCTGAATTTTAATTCTGACCATACACACAAGTCAATATACCTGAGATGAAGCTGCTCATGGCCTCAATCTGCTGAATGACGCGCCGAAACTCAAAACGACCGGTCGGGTCGTTACAAGTGGCCTAGTCAGGCGTAGCGACATGTTTGATACGGAGATTTAGGTGAGCTGCTCCTCTCGAGATGACCCGCAACCGGCAGAGTCTCCTTTAGAGTACTGTATTGTATTTTCCTTTCTATCCAATTTGTATTTCGGACAGTTATTTTATTTCATTTTATTCTCCTAGTGATTGCTCATGCACTTGTGACGCCGGGTTCTGGGATGATTATGGGATATTTAGTGTTGAAAGTTGTAAACACTTTTATTATTCAGTGAAGATTACTTTTTACTAATTAAAGTAAAGGAAATTTATGGTTCCTAAAATAGTAAAATGATAGTTTAATTAATTATTTAACGTTGGCTTGCCTGACCGAGGTGTCCGGCTCTATCACAGCCTTTCATGAATTTTGGGTCGTGACAAAATCCCACCCAAATTTCACACCTATTTACACAAATCCCACCCAAAATCAAGTCTGCCAACCCCAAAATCGAAACCTCATCTCCCACAGCCCCACCTCGCCTAACCCCAATGTCGCTGCCAGTTGCCGCCGCCTGCCGCCTCCACCATTTTCACTACCATTCTCTTTGTATTCCACCTTATTACTCTTTTAATTTTTAATTTATTTCATGCCTAGTTAATATCATTTTATGTAATTTTTTGAACTACATTGTAATTAAAGTGTACCTTATCAAAAAACTGTAATTAAAGTTAATTGCAATGTAATTAAAGTGAACTACATCGTAACTAAAATTGATTATGCACTAATAAAGGTGTATAAATTATTTAAATTAGTTAATTTATGGTGTATAAATTATATGAACTAGGGTTTAGTGCTCTTAATTTAAGGTTTATTAATTTGGGGATAATATTGTTCTATTAGTGTTTTTTGCTTTTAAAAATAATTTATTATTTTAGGGTTTAATTTATTATTATATTAGTATTTATTGCTTTTAAAAATTTAGGATTTATTAATTTAGGGGATAATATTATTCTATTAGTGTTTATTGCTTTTAGAAAAGTTGGCTTAACTAATTATGCTAACAAATTATAATGTATTATGTAACTTAATTCTACAAATTAATTTGAATTATGATTAATATAACATGTAATTTATTCATTCTTTATGTATATGGAATATCGTTGTTGGATGCATAATAGGAATTATTCTAATCGTTGGTTTTTTAGGGAGGAATTTATAGAAGGGGTTAAGGAATTTATTAGGCATGCAATAACACTTGAACCATTTCGGATTGAAGGAATGATTAGGTGTTCTAGTACGAAGTGCACGTGTTTGTATTTTTTTTTTGTCCGGAGGATGTTACGACTCATCTTTATAGAAAGGGGTTTATGAATAATTATTTTATGTGGACTAGTCATGGAGAGGTTGATGGTACTGATGGTGTATTTCATAACGTAGTTGTTGGTGAAAGTAGTAGATCAGTGGAGAATAGCGTTCAACATCCTAGATACTAGATGTTGCTTACCAAACTTATACCTCAAGTGTTATCCAAATGGTGGATGATCAGTTAGAAAATTACTTGGAGCATCCTCAACGTATATTAGAAGAAGTTGATATGGAGGAAATCACCTAATGAAAATGAAATAAGTGAAGAGGAAGGATTTTCAGACGAGGAAGGATAGGTTGACGAAGATGACTAGCATGTTAGTTTTTTCAAGCGCTCTCAACTTATATAGATTTATATTCTCAATTCTAACATTTTCTTTAATTCATGCATATGGCCGGTAGGGGTTGAGGAAGATGACTCATGATGAGTTCTTCATGGAGACTCATATTCGGAAGGAGAGGCACAGACAGATCCAACTAGATGGGTCGAGGACTGGGTGGAGACTGCATATGTAAGTTTCATAAGTACTATAAATATTTACAATATTATATAGTTAATAATTTCTATCTTCTAAATAAAGGGCCGCTACAAGATTAATGTGGAGGAGTACACTAAGAACTTGCCACCGAATGAGCAAGGTGAGCCACCACCCCTTTCAGACGAAGAATCACTGAGGATATCTTGGATGTTGTCGGTGGTCCTAAAAAAGGGGATAACATACGACCTTCCAGGGAAATCATTTCGATGCTACATGGCTGGATTGCAAGGTATAGGGACTTCCGCGCAAGGCGAGGCAATTTATAGGTCGACTATCTCGCCTATGGAAGAGAAGATCGCAAAGCTGACAGCAGAGCTTGAAGATACAAAGGCTAGATAACAAAAGAGAGATGAACAATTTGGTACCCTTCAGTTGTAACGACCCGTCCGGTCGTTTCATGAGTTAAAACCTCGTTTCTCCCATTTCTGCTTCTTTATGTGTTGTTCAACTGTATTTTGTCGTATCTTGTTAGTCGTTTTGCGTTCAGAGTGGTATTTGAGTGGAATGAGATACTTAGTCTCTTATTCGGAAGCTTAAGTTGAAAAAAAGTCAACCGGATGTTGACTTATGTATAGAAGGTTTCGAGTGTGAATTTTGATGGGTCGTATAGCTTTGTTAGGTTATTTTGGACTAAAGAGCATGTTCGGAATGTAATTTGGACGTCCGTGGTAGATTTAGGCTTGAATAGGCGAAATTGGAAATTTGGCGTTTTTCGGTTGGCAGTGGAAATCTTGATATCGGGGTCGGAATGGAATTCCAAAAATTGGAGTAGGTCCGTTGTGTCATTTGTGACGTGTGTGCAAAATTTTAGGTCATTCGGGTGAGGTTTGATAAGTTTTGGCATCGTTTGCGGAATTCAGAAGTTTGAAAATCCTTAGGCTTGAATCCGAGAGTGATTTGGTGTTTTGATGTTGTTTTGGTATTCCGAAGGTTGGAATAAGTTTGAATAGTGATATGTGACTTGTTGGCATGTTTGGTTGAGGTCTCGAGGGCCTCGAGATGAATTTGGGTGGTTGACGGAAAGTTTGGCTTTAAGTTGATGTTGCTGATTTTGCTGCTTCTGTCATTTCCGCACCAGCGGATTGGGGACCGCAGGTGCAACGTTGCAAATGCGATATGGAGATCGCAGGTGCATTTTTTGGCCATCAGTAGAAGAACCACATATGCAGTTATTTGGACGCAGGTGCGATGACTGGGGCTCAGATGCGGTTCTGGCCGTTTAAGTGGAAACCGCAGGTGTGGTTGGGTGGACTGCAGAAGCGGTTACGCAGGTGTGAGGTTTGGACCGCAGATGCGGATGTTCTAGGTAGAAAGTATATAAGTTCCCCTTCACAATTTCAGTCATTCTTCCACCATTTTTGGACGATTTTGGAGCTCCAAGCAGTGATTTCAAGAGAGAATCGAGGGATTTCAGTGAAGTAAGCTACTTGGACTTTGTATTTTATGTTTGTGATGATTTTTCGACTACCTAATCATGAAATTAGCGGGAAATTTAGGGTGAAGTTGAAAGTTTAAGGCTTGAGTTTTGGAGAGTTTTGATTGGGGATTTGAGGTCTGATTTTGATGGTTTTGATATATATAGACTCGGGAGTGAAAGGAGTTTCTAATTTTATAATTTTTATTGGATTTCAAGAGTGGCCCCGAGGGACAGGTTTGAGTCCAATTCGGGATTTTTAGTCTAATTTAATTATTTTCGTATGAAATTCATTCCTTTAACATATATTGATGATAATATACTGATTTTGGTTAGATTCGGAGTATTTGGAGGCCGAGTCGAGAGGCAAGGGCATCGCGCGTTAGAGTTTTTCCAGCTTGAGGTAAGTAATGACTGTAAATCTTGTTCTGAGGGTATGAAACCTCGTATTTCACATCGTTTCACTACTTTGAGGTGACACACACGCTGGATGTCGAGTGTGACAGCATGCACCGTTGGGGATTGTGACTTGGTCCATCCCGTAGCAACTATTAAGTTACATATCTGACTGGAAACTATTTGATACTTAGGTATTTTAGAAAGTATAACTACGTTGTGGTCTGAATGCCATATTTGCGCCTCGTGCCAAATTGTTTGGACCCTTTGGGGCTTTTTACTACTATTCCTCACGGTTTTGATTTAATAGATGTACTCAGTCATGCTATGTTTTATTGATTTCATAACTGAGTCTTAGTTACTCCATTTTTATGTATAAAATTATATTTTGGGCTGAACACCACGTTTTACTATTAGCCCGAGTGGCTTGAGATGTTTCTGACTGAGTAAGGCCAATGGATTGTGTTGTGAGGATATCATGGGATCGGGCTACGCGATGCAGCATGTTGTACTGATTGGTGATAAATGAGAGGCCGAGGGCCTGATTTATGATGCCATGAGATGGCTTATAATAGCTCTTGGGCTATAGGAGCCCCTCTGGAGTCTGTACACCCCAGTGAGCGCGGGTACCCTGAGTGAGTGATATGATGTTGCTCGAGGGGTTGTTCTTGATTCATGTTGTGCCCGAGGGGCTGATTACGAGTGGTTGTGAGGTTGCCCTAGGGGCTGATTCTGAGTGATGTTTTCCCGAAGGGCGGTTTACGATACATGCTATTTACGATTGTCATCATTTTTACTCTAAACTTCATTGAACCTCTGTTGAAACTGTTAGAGAAACATTTTCAAAGGATTTTTTACTAAAATTGGATTTTTATGAGATGATTTGATTTATAAATTGTTTTGGAAACATACTGTACTTACTCTAGTGTTATGACGTGAATTAATGTGTTTCTTACTGCTCAGTTATTATTTACTTTTATTACTTACTGAGTTGGCGTACTCACATTACTCTATACACCTTGTGTGCAGATCCAGGAGTTGCGGGTCGTGATAGCGAGCGCTGATCCTTCATCCGTCGCGGATATCCGGAGTCGGCAAGGTAGCTTCATGGCGATCACAGCCTTGCCATTCTCCCTCTTATCTTCCTTAGATTATATTAGTATTTTCCAAGCTGTGATGGTCTTAGTTGTATTCAGACAGTACTTAGTAGATGCTCGTGACTTGTGACACCCCGATGTCGGGCTATTATTTTCCGCACTTGTTATTTAGACTCATGTTATGAAATTCTATTAATTAATAGCTTAAAACATCTTTTTATGAAATATTGGGTTGATTTGAGATTGTGTCTGCTGGCCTAGTTTCATGATAGGTTCCATCACAACCGGGTCGGTTTTGAGGTCGTGACAAGTTGGTATCAGAGCCTAGGTTACATAGGTCTCACGAGTCATCATCGGGTTTAGTAGTGTCTTGCAGTTAGGTACAGAGACATCTTTACTTATCTTTGAGAGGTTGTAGAACCTTAGGAAAAACTTCACACTCTTGAATTATTGTCGTGCAAATCTGTTTATTCTGGTAACTAAACTTCTGTTATTCTTTTCTCTCACAAATGGTGAGGACACGTGCTACCGGTCAGGACGAAAGACCATCGGTACCACTAGTTGGGGCCACTAGAGGCCGAGGATGTGATCGAGGCCGTGGTAGGGGCAGAGGTATAGCCCGTATAGTAGCTAGGGCAGCACCTGCAGATCCACCAGTCGCCCTAGTTCATGATCAGGTTCAGTGGACCAGCTCAGGCACCGACCGTGCCTATTGTTATCCCAAGCCTTCAGGAGGCCCTAGCCCAGATTCTATTAGTGTGCACTGGCCTGGCTCATGCGGTCTCAGCTACTACGGTCGAAGCTACTTCTCAGGCCGGGAGAGGCAGTCAGATTCCCGCCGCTTGCACACCTGAGTAGGTTGTACAAGGACTTCATACACCGGGGGCACCTCCAGCCCAGCCGGTTGCAGCTGCTCAGGACTATGTATCTCCTGTTATGCCAGAGGGCGAGCACCATAGATTGGAGAGGTTTGGTAGACTCCAACCTTCGTCATTTAATGGTGCTGAGTGTGAGGATGCACATGGTTTCTTGGATAAGTGTTAGAGGATGCTTCAGACCGCAGGTATTCTGGAGACTAGTAGGGTCTCATTCACTACTTTCCAGTTCTCCGGTGATGCACTTAGTTGGTGGGAGGCTTATGAGAGGCGTAGGCTGGTTGGCACAGTGCCCCTTTATTGGCAGCAGTTCTCCGTTCTCTTTCTGGAGAAGTTTGTACCTGAGTCTCGGCGAAAGGAGCTGCGTAGGCAGTTCGAGCAGCTTCATCAGGGTGATAGGTCTGTTACTCAGTATAAGATATGGTTCTCCAAGTTGGCTCGTCATGAGGTCTGGTTGATTCCCACAGACCGAGAGAGGATCGGGAGGTTTATAGATGGCCTCGATTTTCAGCTTCGGTTGCTTATGACTAGAGAGAGGGTATCTAGTGCTGCTTTTGATGAAGTTGTTGATATAGCTCGACAAATTGAGATGGTTCGTGGTCAGGAGAGGATTGAGAGAAAGGCCAAGAGGCCTCAAGGTCAGGGTGGATTCAGTGGTTCTTCTCATAGGGGTCAAATTCAGCACGACAGAGGCCGTCTATTCAGGCATGCTCAATCAGCTCGCCAAGTTTATCGTGGGGCATCATCGGGCCATGGTTCTCACAGTTCTCATCAGGGCCATTAATCACTTAGTGCCCTTCCAACTCAAAGTTCATCCCGTGCTCCATCAGTTCAGGGCTTTTCCATGCCAGGTCCTTTTGCTAGTCATTTCGGTGGTAGGGGTTCCCTTCAGTCCCCGTCTCCAGCACCAGGGGGTTGTTATGAGTGTGGAGAGTTGGGGCATAAATGGAGGCAGTGTCCTCATTGTCATGGGGGTCCGCCTAAGCAGAGGAGTTAGCCATCGACTTCAGCACCAATTACTTCACTACACACCCAATCAGCTAGGGGTGGAGGACAGTCAACTAGGGGTGGTCAGGCCCATTTCTATGCACTCCCAACCAAACCAGATGTTATTGCTTTAGATGCTTTGATTAAATGTATTGTTTCTGTCATGACCCAAAACCAACCCGGCCGTGATGGCACCTAACATGGTACTAGGAAAGCCGACACATTACCAAAACCAATCAATATTTTCATTCTTAAGATAAAACCAAAGCAATTTAACAATAAACCTTCATAAAGTGTTTAAATCAAAACAACATTGCGTAAAGAAAGCCCAACATCAGGGTGTCACTAATCATGAGCATCTACCAAGGACAATTCATTAATACTAAGACGTGAACAGTATGGAAAACAACAAATAACAATCTACAGGAAGATAGGAGGGAGAAGAGAAGGGTTGCGATCGCCATGCAGATACCTTGCTAACTCCGACAGATCCGCGATGGGTGAAATCAACAATAACTAACACGTCCAACAACTCCTGGATCTGCACACAAAGTGCATGGAGTAATGTGAGTACGCCAACTAAGTAAGTAATAATGGTAAATAGAGACTGAGCAGTAGGAAACAAATAAAATCCACATCATGAAATCTCAGTAAGTACAACATGTTTTTAAATCAGTATATGAGTCAAGTCATCTCGTTAAAATCCAGTTTTAAGTAAAAAAAATTTGAAGATGCTTTTCAACAGAGGCTCAATGCAATTTAAAGTAAAAGTGAATAAAATCATAAACAACCCATCGGGCAAAACTCACAGTCACTCATATATAGCCCCCGGGCATACCTCACAATCACTCATAATCAGCCCCTCGGGCACAACATGAATCAAGAACAGCCCATTGGGCAAAACATAAATCAAGAATCGCGCCTAGGGAAAGAACATCATATCACTCACGCAGGGTACCTGCGCTCACTGGGGGTGTGCAGACTACAGAGGTGATACTTCAGCCAACGCGCTAAATTGATGTGGCGTGTAGCCCGATCCATATATCGATGCAGCATGCAGCCCGATCCGTATATCGCTGCAGCGTGCAACACAATCCTTATATATATAAAATCCTCACAATTAGGCCCTCGATCTCACTCAGTTAGAAACCTCTCAAGACACTCGGGCTATCAGTAAAACATGGTGCTCAGCCCAAAATATCATTTAATGCATCAAAAACGGAGTAATAAAGACTAAGTTATGAAATCAGTAAAATATAGCATGACTGAGTACAGATCTTAAATCAAAACAGTAAGGAAATAATAAGAACAGGCCCCTAAGGGTCCAAACAGCTTTGGCACGAGGCCCAAATATGGCATTCAACCCAAATCACAAAAATTATTTCTAAAGCACATAAGCATCAAATAATTTTCAGTCAAATCGCAACTTAATAGTTGCTACGGGATGGGCCAAGTCACAATTCCCAACGGTGTACGCCCACACGCCCGTCACCTAACAATGGTGAAACGATGTGAAATCCGGGGCTTCATACCCTCAGGACAAGATTTACAATCATTACTTACCTCAAACCGATCAAATCCATAATTCGCGATGCCCTTGCCTCTCGAACCGGCCTCCAAATGCCTCGAACCTAGCCACAAACAATTCGATACAATCAACACGAGCTAAAGGAATCAACCCCCATAAGAAAATGCTAAGCTTTAGGTGTCAAAAATTCAACTCAAAAGCTGGCCCGCGGGACCACGTCTCGAAACATGACCAAAGTCACAAAATCCGGCAACCCACTCGACTACGAGACTAACCATACTAGTTTCACTCAAATCTGACTCCAAATCGAAATTCAAATTTCAAAAATTTATTTTATGAAAATTTTCACAATTTCCCCTAAATTTCCACCTCAAAGTACTAATCAAATGATGAAGTCAGTGATATATTCATGTATGTTAACCAAATCTGAGTTAGAATCACTTACCCCGATGAATTTCTTGAAAAACCCTCAAAACATCGCCACAAACCGAGCTCCCTAGCTCCAAAATGTGAAATAATGCCCTAAATCCCGTTTATATAGAGCACTCTCTCATCTTCACTATGTTGACCACGAAAAAGCAGGCACGACCGCGAAATCCCAACCCCTGCGGTCCCGAAAAAGTAGCGCTGTCCGCGCTTCTGGTGGCTGCAGTGACAGGCTTTAGTATTTTGGCAATAACGTTCTCTATAGATTTCCAAATTATGATTTCTTTAGCTTTCTGGAACCTACACACGAAGGGCTATAACTTTTACTCTTGAATCAGCTCAAAACTCCTTGTAGATCAAAATATATAGTCTTCCGAAGTCGGACCATCGGATCTGTAGATCTGCCCTAGAGTGCCTCCGCGGCCAAATTTACGCGGTCCGTGCCCCCACCTCCGCCCGCAAAAATTATGCACGAAAACCATGCCTGAGTTCTGGTAATGCCTGGACTCACCCAAAACTCACCCGAAACATACCCGAGGCCTCCGGAACCTCAACCAAATGCACCAACAAGTTATATATATCAATATACGAACTTAGTAGAACCCTTGGAACTCTTAAAACAACATCAAAAATACCAAATTAGCCTCAGATTCAAGCCTAAGAACTTCTAAACTTCCAAGTTCTGCATAAGATGCCGAAACATATCAAACCCCGTCCGAATAACCTCAAATTTTGCACACATATCACAAATGTCACTACGAACCTACTCCAACTCTCGAAATTCTATTCTGACTCTGATATCAAATTTTCCACTACCGTCGGTGAATTACCAAATTTTCAATTGGCTAATTCAAGCCTAATTCTACCATGGACCTCCAAACCATATTCTGAACGTGCTCTTAAGTCCAAAATCACCTATCGGAGCTGACGGAACCATCGAAATTCACATCCAAGATCGAATAGTAAAAAGTCAAAAACTTGGTCAAACTTTTCAAATTCAAAGCTTCTAGATGAGAATCATTTTCCCAAATCCAATTCCGGTGAACCTGAAAACCAAAATCGACAATTTACATAAGTCATAATATGTGACGACCCGGCCGGTCGTCTCATGAGTTACCACCCCATTTTCCCCATTTCTATTTTATGTGCCATAATTATTTGTTTGAAATGTGATCGAGTTGGTTGGCTCGGGTTCAAAAAGTTTTTGAGAAGGTTTGAGACACTTAGTCTCTTTTAAGAAGGCTTAAGTTAGAAATGTCAACTGGATGTTGACTTATGTGTTAGAGGGCTCGAATGTGAATTCCGATGGTTAGGATAGCTTCGGGAGATAATGTGGGACTTAGGAGTGTGATCGGAATGTGTTTTGGAGGTCCGGAGTAGATTTAGGTTTGAATTGGCGAAATTAAGTTTTTGGTGTTTTCCGGTTGATAGGTGAGATCTTGATGTAGGGGTCGGAATGGAATTCTGAGAGTTGCAGTAACTTCGTTGTGTCTTTTGGGATGTGTGTGCAAAATTTTTGGTTATTCGGACCTGGTTTGGTTGGGTTTTTGATCAAAAGCGGAATTCAGAAGATTTTAGAAACTTAGTCTTGAATCCAAGGTGTTTTGGTTGATTTGATGTTGTTTGAAGTGTTTTGATGATTGGAACAAGTTTGAATAAAGAATTAGGATATGTTTGTACTTTTGGTTGAGGTCCTGGGGGCCTCGGGGTGATTTCGGGTGGTCAACGGAGAAGTTGGGATGTTATTACAGCTGCTGAAGTTGCTGGTTCTGGTGTTTTCGCACCTGCGGTTTGGGGACCGCAGGTGCGGCACCGCACATGTGAAGGAAGAGCCGCAGAAGCGACTAGAGGAATGATTGGTCAGAAACCGTAGAAGCGGATATATGACCGCACCTGTGATGGTGCAGATGCGGTTGGAGCATCGCAGGTGTGGAGAAGCAGGTTTAAGTGAAGTGCCACAGAAGCGGACCATGAAACCGCAAATGCAGTACCGCAGATGCGGTTGGAGGACCGCAAATGCGAAAATGTCTGGTTAAATTAAAATATTTCCTCCTTCGCTATTTTCAGAGGGTTTCTCACTTTTAACACAAAATTGTAAGGTTTTGGGCGATTTTGAAGAGAGAAAATCATTATTCTTTGTCAAGGTAAGGATTTTGGACCCTAAAACTTGATTATTTGTGATTGAGGAACACAAATATCAGCGTAAATTCATGAAAATCAGTAGAAAAGGTGGAGTTAGGGATTGAGCTTAAGAGACCTTCTAGGGATGATTTGAAGGGTCAAACGAACTCCAATTTTCGAGTTCTTTATATGTAGAGACTCGTGAGAGCATGAATAATATTTTGGTATAAAGTTTGTCCAGTTCCAGGAAGTGGGCCCGAGGGTCGGGTTTTGTGCTTAAATTCGATATTTTTCAATTGGAATTCATTCATTTAGCATAATTTGATGATGAAAATCTGAACTTGGTAGATTTGGAGCACTCGGAAGTCGTTTTGAAGGGCAAAGTCATTGCAAGCTAGGTTTCGGGCCGGATTGAGGTGAGTAATGATTTTAAATGTTGTCCTGAGGGTATGAAACCCCGGAATTTCACAGCGTACGGCTATGTTGAGGTGACTTACACGCTAGATGATGAGCGTGGGGTAGAGCACCGTTGGGGATTGTGACTTAGTCCATCCCGAATGATTATTTTACGGTGTATTTGATAGTTAATTATTTAATATTATTAAGTTTTGGGCTAAATGCCATATGTGGGCTTCGTGCCAGCTGTCTGAACCCTTAGGGAATTTATTTTAAATAATGTTTTCCTCACTGATTGATTTGATATTGGTGCTCAGTCATACTATATTTTACTATTTTTAAAGACTTAGCTATATTATTCTGTTTTAAACACATTAAATGATATTTTCAAAGGTATTTGAGTTGAGCTTTATATTATAAAGTGGCCCGATGGGCTTATGAGATTCTGATTGAGTAAGGTCGAGGGCCTGTATTATGAAGATACATTTGGGTCGGGCTGCACGCAACAACAGTGATACCTTGATTATGATAATAAGGTCGATGGCCTAAGATTTGTACGCCACGAGGTGGCTTGAGATATTGATATGAGGCCGAGAGCCTGTTTATGATGCCACGGGATGACTTGATATTGCGCTTGGGCCATACGGGGCACCTCCCAGAGTCTGTACACCCCCAGTGAGCGCGGGTACCCATTGTGATTTGAGATATAGCCCGAGGGGCTAGTATATTGTTCTGTGACATTGCCCGAGGGGCTGATTCTGGTGTTACTGTGCCTGAGGGGCAGTTATTATGTGTTTACTTTTTAGTTGTTTCCTGTATATTGTTTAACTGTTTAAGAGATGTTTATGAAATTTCATTATTTAATTATATTTACTGATTACTTATGCCTCATGTAGCTTAATGTTGTGCCTTTCGTGGTTTTATATTACTCAGTCTTCATTTATTTTTATTACTCACTGAGTTGGAGTACTCACTTTACTCCCTGCACTCCTGTGTGTAGATTCGGGCGCTACAGGTCTTGCTCCTGAGGGTTGATAGTTCCAGTAGGTCTTCGGAGATTTACTAGGTAGCTGCTTGGCGATTCGCAACCCAGTGCATTCTCCCTCTATTTCAGTTTTCTTTTGATTTAGTTATGTAGTAGTGGATTAGAATCTAGATTTTTAGTATTGTTTTAGATGCTCATGACTGGTAACACCCCGATGCGGGCTGTGTTAGTTTATTTTATTTTCGCAACTTATATTGCTATTTTTGGGATTTATTTTTATTAAAGACCTTGGTTTATTAGTTTAACTACTTAAAGTTAATTGGAAGTGTGTCGGCTGGCATTGTCTTCACGAGAGGCGCCATCACGACCAGATTTGGATTTAGGGTCGTGACATAATACATCATACGGATATACTCATGCCCTCAAACAACCGAGCGAAGTGCAATTGTTCAAAATGACTGCTCGGGTCGTTACATCCTCCTCCACTTAAACATACGTTCGTCCTCGAACGTTCCTAGAGTGGTTCTATAAGCCATCAAATCGTTGTATAATCTCACTATGCACATACCCAGGGGTGATCCCACGTCACCCTATCCCATAAGACTTAGAATCCAATTTCTACATCCGATAGTTTCTATACGATCAGAATCTTGCATTTACGTATTGTGTAAGTCTGAACAAGTTGTAGCCAACCAGATCCATAATGCAAGATTAAATTGCATGATATCCCACATAACTCGAACACTCATAGCGATAATTTATGATCACAATGGCTGCTCAGAACAACCAAATTCCAATAATAAACCTATTATCAAATAGAGACCAGTTCAAATACCTTCATATAATGCCAATGATGAAAGAAACGCACGGGAACCCATAACCATTCGTCGCATCAACAAGTGGTGGAACTCCCTCTCCTTCGATAGGAACTATATCAAAATTTCTAAGCCAATAAACATTAATATCCTCCCAAATATACCGTAGGTCTGATGACCTCATTTCACCCATCACAACTACTCTAGTGACATGCCACATCAATACAATCTAAAGCCAAACCCCATGCAATCCGTGCACCAATATACAATAAGCCAAGTGTACTCAAACATAGAAAATTACTCGAGCAAGAGAACCATCCCGCAAGCTCAACAAATACCTCCCTAACGAGATGCTACCAACCCATCTCGCATCGTACAACCATAACACATGAAATCTACACAAAGATCATATCCCAATATGACTTCACTGCAATTTACAACCCCATCCAAACACTGTTCCTCATGAAATACCTCAAGTCGCAATGCTCAAAATCAATCACCACACAAAATTCGATATCGAGTACTCAAAGTGCATTGCCATAACTACGGAGCAAATAACCCAATACCACAATCCAAAAAGAACATAGCCAACACACAATCAATCATGCAATACCCAAATACTCATCTCGCTCAAATTCCGCTATAAATATCAAATTGAACCGCACCATATGTGCATATAACCAATGAATCACAACTCCTCGTAACACAGAAAAATAACTCATAGATCACTCCAGAACACAAATAATCTAAAAAATAATCGAATGATACATCCCTCAACAATAGCAGTTCGGAGTCAGCAATTCTAACCTGGTGCAGAACACACATCCATGTTGGGCCTACCAATGAATCCCAAATCAATTCTAATCACCCACAACAGATAAACAACCCTCAAAAAGTCCACTGTGATTGAATCACAACACATACTACCCCCTGACTAACCTTAGCTACGTTTTCACAGTCCAAAACCACGAATCAATCTACTCACAAAAACTCGCAGTCTCCTAATCTATAGAACACATGAATCACCATCTCTGGTCTTAACTCCACCGCCTGAATGTCCACACTTCTCCAATTACTCGGTCATCCCATGCGTAATACTTCTAAAATTCTTCTATGCCACAAGGAAAAATCTGAACTCCAGCAATCGATCAAACAAGAGAGTACCGCAATACCAATGAAGTATCCATAACTCAAACACTTCGCCCCCTTTCTGAATGTATACTCTCATCAAACCATACCAATTAGTAATATCATTTTACCTGCTCATCTGAAAATGTCTCTGCTGCCTAAGAATTTATGACCTTCCTTTGAGAACTGAACCGTGACCTTACACATGCAAATATCAATCCTACACAACATACCGCATATATCATGCCATCCTATGATAAATGTGAGAACTTTATAATCCACTCCAAGTAACAAGCAACTACGTACTTAACTAGCCAAGAACTTTCCATTTGATCCCCTCTAGGAGAGAATCACTATACATCACATGTTCCTCACGCTAGTAGAAAATACGCATCTCTAATCGTGGTAGAAACCATTAATAACTCTTCGAACCCCATTGGCACAAAACCAAACCGTCAGGACTGAATCCTTCTAACTCAACCAAGCTACGCAAGCCATCAAAACCCAAGAGCATTTCTACGAAACACCTATAAAAACTAATTACCTCATAAGCATCCAAAGGACTAATCATACCCATTATCATGCCGATCCAACCTACTACCAAGATGTCCTATCTATCTGAGTCCCTTCTGAATTACCTTCAAATTGATACTTCCTCTCGCCATAACACCACAATCCTCAACCCCGACTCACCATACAAGATCCTAACATAAAACCCTACCGCCCTAGGCTCATAAGCCGCTAAATACTCTTTTAAATATCCCCAAAAATACCACATTCAAAATACTTACCATGAATAGACTTCCTGCGAATCTAAAGCCATTACCTTCACCCTCCTGATATTTATATGTAGAATCCATAATGATATAGAAATGACACAAGTCTTGACACCATCCAATGTAAACCTCAGTTTCTAGCCAATTAGACATCCCGAAGACCTATAATTATTACATGTAAATCTTGAATCCATTAAAACCATTCTCGGGAGTCATCCACTATACTCAGGTTTCAATTAAATTGATCAAATGAGCCGAATAACTCGTGCCCCATTAGTATATCAATGCTTAAGGAAGTAACCCACCTTAATGCAACCAGATAGATTTCTGCTCTATATATATATTACATCCTTCGCTAATAACACTCAAGTCATTCCGTGATTCTCATACACCCATAAAGCATAACACAATTATCCAAGGTTTCCTTTACTCGAGTCATCCTCGATCTCAACTCATATAAGCCACAACTGATTTACCATTATACCTCAAACTGAAACTAATACGACACTTAGCCGCACAAACAACTTATCAATAGCAGACTCCCTCACTTGGCTCAAAGCCATAGGTCAAAACACACAGGAACTCACAATTCCCATACTCTACTACTACCATAATACCATAGTGAGATTAAACTAAGTCCTTCATAAGCTCGTGCAACACAAACTATCTAGTACTTCAAATCATTTTCAAATCTCACATTCACCCTTGTAACAACACGACAACTCTCATATGCGATCCAAACTCAAATTGCAGCACATATAATTCGCTGGTAAAGGAAAACTCACTACAACACAACATAGGGATTCATACGCCCTCAGGACACCCCGTAGGAGATAACTAGCCTGTTTCGCCTCGACTAACATCTCTTTATACCCATCCACTATCATAAATGTCATGCAATCACTTAATCTTCCTGAGTATGAACTCATATCACGACATAAAATCTACTTCATTCCCTAACTAAACAACATGAAAAGATCCTTCAACACACCCATAGCTCGGGGCTATACATCAAATCAAGCTGGAAATCGAGCACGAAATAGTTCATTCAACCCTTAAGCAGACCCTTTCTCATCACATTCAGATCATATGAACACATCTCGCAGTCATATCGTACTCATCACGTAGCCAGCCAGCCATCACTTCCACTCATAGGCACACTACCGAACCTATAAATCCAAAAGTATGTGCTCACACAATCAACAACTCAGTGTTCAAGATACAAGCAAAACCGGCCTCAAGTCCTCTAGACTAGCCCAAAATCAACACATAGAAATCATATCTCGCCCCTCGTTCAGGGAATAACAAGCCGTCGATGCACAGCTAATGCCGAGCGCTCATGCGCGCACACGAATGTGTGGAAGGAATTCAAGGAGTTATGCTTCAAGCTGAATCAATGGAACATGATAAGAATTCAAAAGTGTGGAATTTTCTAAAGGTTCTGCAGCCTCTCGAAGATAAGTACAAACATCTTCGTACCGATCCGCAAGACTCTACTAAACCTGCTCATGACCCGTGAGACCTATGTAACCTAGGCTCTGATACCAACTTGTCATGACCCAAAACCAACCTGATCGTGATGGCACCTAACGTGGTACTAGGCATGCCGACACATTACCAAAACCAATCAATATTTTGATTCTTAATATAAATTCAAAGCTATTTAACAATAAACCTTCATAAAGTGTTTAAATCAAAACAATAGTGTGGAAAGAAAGCCTGACAGTGGGGTGTCACTACACATGAGCATCTACCAATGACTGTCCGATAATACTAAGACATGAATAGTCTCGAAACAACTAATAACAATCTACAGGAAGATAGGATGGAGAAGAGAAGGGTTGCGATTGCCATGCAGCTACCTTGCTAACTCCAACAGATCCACGTTATCACTAACATGCTCAGCAACTCTTGGATCTGCCCACAAGGTGCAGGGAGTAATGTGACTACACTAACTCAGTAAGTAATAATGGTAAATAGAGACTAAGCAGTAGGAAACAAATAAAATCCACATCAAGAAATCTCAGTAAGTACAACATGTTTTCAAATCAGTATATGAGTCAAGTCATCTCGTTAAAATCCATTTTTAGTAAAAAATCATTTAAAGATACTTTTCAACAGTTTCAATAGAGGCTCAATGTAATTTAAAGTAAAAGTGAATAAAATCATAAACATCCCATCGAGCAACACTTACAGTCACTCATATACAGCCACTCAGGCATACCTCACAATCACTCGTAATCAGACCCTCGGGCATAACATGAATCAAGAACAGCCCCTCGGACAAAACATAAATCAAGAATAGCCCTCTAGGCAAAAACATCATATCACTCACTCAAGGTACCCGCGCTCACTAGGGGTGTGCAGACTCTGGAGAGGCTACTTCAGCCCAAGCGCTAAATTGTTGTTACATGCAGCCGGATCCATGTATCGCTACGGCGTGCTGCCTGATCCATATATCACTGGGTCGTGTAGCCCGATCCATAAATCGAAGTAAAATACGCAACTTAATAATTGCTATGGGATGGGCCAAGTCACAATCCCCAATGGTGCATGCCCATACGCCCATCACTTAGCCTGTGCGTCACCTTACAATGGTGAAATGATGTGAAATCTGGGGCTTCATACCCTCAGGACAAGATTTACAATCATTACTTACCTCAAACCGATAAAATCCCTAATTGCAATTCTCCTGCCTCTCGATCCGGCCTCCAAATGCCTTTAATCTAGCTACAAACAATTCGATACAATCAACACGAGCTAAATTAATCAACCCCATAAGAAAATGCTAAGCTTTAGGTCAAAAGTCAAAAAGTCAACTCAAAAACTGGACCTCGGGCCCATGTCTCAAAACGTGACCAAAGTCAAAAAATCCGGCAACCCACCCGATTACCAGACTAACCATACTAGTTTCACTCAAATCCGACTCCAATTTAACATACAAATCTCAACAATTCATTTTATGAAATTTTCCACAATTCTCCCCAAATTTCCATCTCAAAGTACTAATCAAATGATGAAGTCAGTGATATATTCATGCATATTAACCAAATCTGAGAAAGAATCACTTACCCCGCTGAATTTCTTGAAAAACCCTGAAAACATCACCACAAACCGAGCTCCCTAGGTCCGAAATGTGAAATAATGCCCTAAATCCCGTTTATATAGTGCACTCTAATCTCCATTATGCTGACCGCAAAAATCTAGGCGCGGACGCAAAAATCCAGGCGCAGCCGTAAAATCCCAACCCCCGCGATCGCAAAAAAGTAGCGTTGTCCGCGCTTCTGGTGGCTGCGGTAACAGACTTTAGTATTTTGGACATAACTTTGTGTATAAATGTCCAAATGATGATTTATTTAGCGTTACTAAAACTAGACACTAAGGGATATAACTTTTGTTTTTGCATCATCTCAAAATTCCTTGTAGATCAAAAGATACAGGCTTCCGAAGTCGGACCAGCGAATCTGCAGATCTACCCTGGAGCGCCTCCGCGACCAAATTTATGCGGCACGCGCCCCCACCTCTGACCTTAGTGAAATTTTGCTACCGCCTACGAAAATTAAGCACCAGAACCATGCCAAAGTTTCGGTAATACCCGGACTCGCCCAAAACTCACTCGAAACACACCCGAGGCCTTCAGAACCTCAACCAAATACACTAACAAGCTATATATACGAACTTAGTTGAACCCTCAAAACTCTCAAAACAATATCAAAATACCAAATTAACCTCAGATTGAAGTTTAAGAACTTTGAAACTTTCAAGTTCCGCAAAAGACGCCAAAATATATCAAACCTCATCCGAAAAACCTCAAATTTTGCACACACGTCACAAATGACACTACGAACCTACTCCAATTCTCGGAATTCCATCCGACTCTGATATCAAATTTTTCACTGCCGCCCGGGAATCACCAAATTTCCAATTGGCCAATTCAAGCCTAATTCTACCACAGACCTCTAAACTACATTCCGGATGCACCCTTAAGTCAAAAATCACCTACCGAAGCTAACGGAACTATCGAAATTCACATCCGAGATCGAATACTAAAAAGTCAAAAACTTGGACAAACCTTTCAAATTCAAAGCTTCTAGTTGAGAATCATTCTCCCAAATCCAATTTCGGATAACCTGAAAACTAAAACCGACGATTCACATAAGTCATAATACATCATACGGATATAATCATGCCCTCAAATAACCGAGAAAAGTGCAATTGCTCAAAATGACAGTCGAGTCACTACAGTTTCTGTCTGCCACAGAGATGCTTTGTGTTATTTGACCCTGGTTCCACTTTTTCATATGTGTCATCATATTTTTCTCATTATTGATATTTGCCACGTGATTCTCTTATTTCATCTGTTCATGTATCTACTCCGGTGGGTGATACCATTATTGTGGACCGCATATATCGATCGTATGTGGTGACAATTGGGGGTTTGGAGACCCGAGTGAACCTTCTGTTGCTTTGTATGGTGGATTTCGATGTGATATTAGGCATGGATTGGTCATCTCCATGTCGTGCTATTTTGCATTGTCATGCTAAGCCAGTGACGTTGGCCATGCTAGGTGTGCCACTGATTGAGTGGCGAGGTTCGATGGATTATGTTCCCAGTAAGGTGGTTTCATTTTTGAAGGCCCAACGGATGGTTGGGAAGGGTTGTCTTTCTTACTTGGCCTTCGTGGGGGATGACAATTCAGAGACTCCTACCATTGATTCAGTCTTGGTAGTGAGGTATTTTCCAGATTTGTTCCCTGCAGACCTGTCGGGCATGCGACCAGATAGGGATATTGATTTGGTACTGGGCACTCAGCCTATTTATGTTCCACTATATTGTATGGCACCGATGGAGTTGAAGGAGCAGCTTTAGGAACTCTTTGATTAGGGGTATATTCGACCTAGTGTACCACCTTGGGGTGCGCCTATTCTATTTATGAAGAAGAAAGATGGCACGATGAGGATGTGCATTGATTACACGCAATTGAACAAAGTCACACTCAAGAACAAGTATCATCTGTATCGTATTGATGATTTATTTTATCAGCTTAAGGGAGTGAGGGTGTTCTCCAAGATTGTTCTCAAGTCGGGGTATCACCAGTTGAAGATCAGGGACTCGGATGTTCTTAAGACAACTTTCAAGACCCGATATGGGCATTATCAGTTCCTTGTGATGTCTTTCGGGCTGACTAATGCCCCAGCAGCATTCATGCATTTGGTGAATAGAGTGTTTCGGCCCTATCTCGACTAGTTTATTATCATATTCATTGATGATCTTTTGGTATACTCGCGTAGTCAGGAGGAGTACGCTGAGCATTTGGGAGTCATATTGCAGCAGTTGAGGGAGGACAAACTTTATGCAAAGTTCTCCAATTGTGAGTTTTAGCTCAGTTCAGTGGCTTTCTTGAGGCACGTGGTGTCCAGTGAGGGTAGTCAAGTTGATCCGAAGAAGATAGAGGTGGTTCAGAGTTGGCATAGACCGTCCTCAGCCACAGAGATTCGCAACTTTCTTGAGTGGGTGGGTTATTACCGTCGGTTCATTCAGGGATTTTCATCTATAGCATCACCCTTGACAAAATTGACTCAAAAGGGTGCTCCTTTCAGTTGGTCGGATGAGTGTGAGGCGAGCTTTTAGAAGCTCAAGACTGCCTTGACCACAACTCCAATGTTAGTTTTGCCATCAGCTTTAGGTTCTTATATAATATATTATGATGCTTCTTGAGTTGGTATTGGGTGTGTGTTGATGCAAGGGGTAGAGTGATTTCTTATTCTTCTCGTCAGTTGAAGCCCCATGAGAAGAACTACCCTATGTACGATTTGGAGTTGGCTGCCATCGTTCACGCGTTGAAGATTTGGAGGCATTATCTCTATGGCGTGTCTTGTGAGGTGTTTACTGATCATCGTAGCATCCAACACTTGTTCAAGCAGAATGATCTCAATTTGAGGCAGCGGAGATGGTTAGAGCTGCTAAAGGACTATGATATTACAATCTTGTACCATCCGGGGAAGGCCAATGTAGTGGTTGATCCCTTGAGTAGGAACGGGGTTAGTATGGGCAGTTTGGCATATATTCTTATTGGGGAGAGACCTCTTGCAGTTGATGTTCAGGCCTTGGCCAATCGGTTTGTGAGGTTGGATATTTTGGAGCCTAGTCGGGTCTTAGCTTGTGTGATTTCTCGGTCTTCCTTGTTTGATCGCATCAGAGAGCGCAGTATGATGATCCTCATTTTCTTGTCCTCAAGGATTAAGTTCAGCACGACGATGCCAGAGATGTGACTATTGGTTATGATGGGATTTTGAGGATACAGGGCCGAATATATGTGCCTAATGTAGATAGGCTTCGGGAGTTGATTCTGGAGGAGGCCCACAGCTCGTAGTATTCCATCCATCCGGGTGTCGCGAAGATGTATCAGGATTCGAGACAGCACTACTGGTGGAGAAGAATGAAGAAAGATATAGTACGATTTATAGCTCGGTGTGTCAATTGTCAGCAGGTGAAATATGAGCATCAGAGACCAGGTGGCTTGCTTCAGTAGATGGATATTCCAGAGTGGAAGTTGGAGCGGCTCATTATGGATTTCGTAGTTGGACTCCCATGGAAGTTTGATGCTATCTGGGTGATTGTGGATTGGCTGACCAAGTCCGTGCACTTCATTCCTAAGTGTACTACCTATTCTTTAGAGCGGTTAGCTGAGATTTATATCCGAGATATTGTTCGCCTGCATGGTGTTCCAATTTCTATCATTTCTGATAGAGGTACTCAGTTTACTTTGCAGTTTTGGAGAGTCGTGCAACGAGAGTTGGGTACTCAGGTTGAGTTGAGCACAACTTTTCACTCTCAGATGGACGGACAGTTGGAATGCACTATTAAGCTATTGGAGGACATGTTCCGTGCTTGTGTCTTTGATTTTGGGGGTTCATGGGACCGGTTTCTACCGCTCGTGGAGTTTGCATATAACAACAGTTATCAGTCCAGTATTCAGATGGCTCCATATGAGGCTTTGTATAGGAGACGGTGTATATCTCCAGTAGGTTGGTTTGAGTTGGGTAAGGCTAGGCTTTTGGGTACAGACTTGGTACAAGATGCTTTGGGCAAGGTGAAAGTGATTTAGGAGCGGCTTCGTACATCGTAGTCGAGACAAAAGAGTTATGCCGATAGGAAGGTTCGTGATGCGTCTTACATGATTGGGGAGAAGGTTCTATTGAAGGTTTCACCCATAAAGTGTGTTATGAGATTTGGGAAGAAGGGTAAATTGAGTCCTCAGTTCCTTGGGCCTTTTGAGGTGCTTCGGAGGATTGGGGAGGTGGCTTACGAGCTTGTTTTGCCACCTAGCTTGTCGAGTGTGCATCTGGTATTTCACGTTTTAGATTTCACCCCAAGGTTTATTTAGACGGTGATTTGACTTATGATGTGGACCCAATGGCTATTTTGGAGCGATAGGTCTGAAAGTTGATGTCAAAAGATATAGGTTTAGTGAAAGTGCCGTAGAGAGGTCGTCCCGTGGAGGAGGCTACTTGGGAGACTGAGCGGGAGATGCGGAACAGATTTCCACACCTCTCTGAGGCTTCAGGTATGTTTCTTGACTCGTTTGAGGACGAATATTTGTTTAAAAGGGGGAGGATCTAACGACCCGGACGGGCGTTTCATGAGTTACAACCCTGTTTCCCCCATTTCTACTTCTTTATATGTTTTTCAGTTGTATTTCATTGTATCGTGTTGGTCGTTTTGCATTCGGAGTGGTCTTGGAGTAGAATGAGACACTTAGTCTCTTATTCAGAAGCTTAAGTTGGAAAAATATCAACCGGATATTGACTTATGTGTAGAAGGTCTCGGATGTGAATTCTGATGGTTCGGATATCTTCATTAGGTGATTTTGGATTTAGGAGCGTGTTCGGAATGTAATTTGGTGGTCCGTGGTAGATTTAGGCTTGAATTGGCGAAATTGGAAATTTGGCGTTTTTCGATTGCCTGTGGAAATCTTAGAGTAGGTCCGTTGTGTCATTTATGACGTATGTGCAAAATTTCAAGTCATTCGGGTGAGGTTTGATAGGTTTTGGCATCGTTTGCGGAATTCGGAAGTTTGGAAATCCTTAGGCTAGAATCTGAGGGTGATTTAGTGTTTTGACATTGTTTTGAGTGTTCCGAAGGTTGGAATAAGTTTGAATGGTGATATTTGACTTGCTGGCATGTTTGGTTGTGGTCCCGAGGGCCTCGGGATAAATTTTAGTGGTTGACGGAAAGTTTGGCTTTGAGTTGATGCTGCTGATTTTGCTGCTTCTATCATTTCCGCACTTACCGATTAGGGATCGCAGGTGCGAGGTCGCAGATGTGATATGGATATCGCAGGTGCATTTTTTGGCCATCAGGAGATGAATCGCAGATGCAGTTATTTGGACGCAACTGCAGCACCGTAGGTGCGGCGACTGGGGCAAATATGAGGTCCTGACCGTTTAACAGGAAACCGCAGGTGCGGTTGGGTGGACCGCAGAAGTGGTTGCGCAGGTGCAGGTTTTGGACCGCAGATGCGAAAGTCCTGAGCAGAAACTATATAAGTTCCACTTTGCGAATTTCAGTCATTCTTCCACCATTTTTGGACGATTTTGGAGCTCCAAACAGTGATTTCAAGAGGGAATTGAGGGATTTCAGTGAGGTAAGCTACTTGGGCTTTGTATTTTGTGTTTGTGATCATTTTTCCACTAACTAATCATGAAATAAGTGGGGAACTTGGGTTGAAGTTGAAGGTTTAGGGCTTTTGATTGGGAATTTGAGGGGCCATTTGTGGTCCGATTTTGATGGTTTAGATATGTATAGACTCGGGAGTGAAAGGAGTTTCTAGTTTTGTAATTTTTGTTAGATTCCAAGACGTGGGCCCGGGGGTCGGGTTTGTGTCCGATTCGGGATTTTGGTCTAATTTGATTATTTTCATGTGGAATTCATTCCTTTAGCGTATATTGATGATAATATACTGATTTTGGTTAGTTTCGGAGCATTTGGAGGCTGAGTCAAGAGGCAAGGGCATCGCAGGTTAGAGTTTCGTCTGGTTTGAGGTAAGTAATGACTGTAAATCTTGTCCTGAGGGTATGAAACCTCGGATTTCACATCGTTTCACTACTTTAAGGTGACACACACGCTGGATATCGAGTGTGTGGGTGTGCACCGTTGGGGATTGTAACTTGGTCCATCCCGTAGCAACTATTAAGTTGCATATCTGACTTGAAGCTATTTGATACTTAGGTATTTTATAAAGTATTACTATGTTGTGGGCTGAATGCCATATCTGGGCCTCGTGCCAAACTGTTTGGACTCTTAGGGGATTTTTACTACTATTCTTCACTATTTTGATTTAATATCTGTACTCGGTCATGCTATGTTTTACTAATTTCATAACTCAGTCTTATTTACTCCGTTTTGATGTATAAACTGATATTTTAGGCTAAGCACCCCATTTTACTGTTAGCCCGAGTGGCTTGAGAGGTTTTTGACTGAGTAAGGCCAAGGGCAAGTGTTGTGAGGATATCATGGGATCGGGCTACATGCCGCAGCATGTTGTACTGATTTGTGATATATGAGAGGTCGAGGGCCTGATTTATGATGCCACGAGATGGATTGTAATAGCGCTTGGGTTGTAGGAGCCCCTCTGGAGTCTGTACACCCTCATTTAGCGCGGGTACCCTGAGTGAGTGATATGATGTTGCCCAAGGGGCTGTTCTTGATTCGTGTTGTGCTCGATGGCTGATTCTGAGTGATGTTATGCCCGAAGGGCGGTTTATGATACATGTTATTTATGATTTTCATCATTTTTACTCTAAACTTCATTGAACCTATGTTGAAACTATTAGAGAAACGTTTTCAAAGGATTTTTACTAAAATTGGATTTTTATGAGAAGATTTGATTTATAAACTGCTTTGGAAACATACTGTACTTACTCTGGTGTTATGACATGGATTTATGTATTTCTTACTACTCAATCTTTATTTACCTTTATTACTTACTGAGTTGGCGTACTCATATTACTCCCTGCATATTGTCTGAAGATCCAGGAGTTGCGGGTCGTGATAGCGAGCGCTGATCCTTCATCCGTCGCGGATATCCGGAGTTCGCAAGATAGTTGCATGGCGATCGTAGCCTTGAACTTCTCCCTCTTATCTTCCTTAGACTATATTAGTATTTTCTAGGCTGTGATGGTCTTAGTTGTATTCAAACAGTTCTTAGTAGATGCTCGTGACTTATGACACCCCGATGTCGGGCTTATGTTGTTTTCCACACTTTTTATTTAGACTCATGTAATGGAACTCTATCAATTAATTGCTTAAAACGTCTTTTTATGAAATATTGGTTTGATTTGAGATTGTGTCGGTTGGCCTAGTTTCATGATAGGTGCCATCACGACCGGGTCGGTTTTACGGTCGTGACACAAGTTCAGCTAGAAAAAGGGACGAACAATGTAATCTCCTTCAAGGTCAGCTGGCCAATCTTCTTGCTAGTGGTGCTTTCCCTATTCCCCGGTCTCATGAGCCTTACCTATGTGCTAATCCTTCTCGCCGTGATCCTTCTAATCATGCCGACGATGAAGATTCTAGGAGTGAAGATAGAGATGATGCTAGATAAAATACTAATTAAATGGTGTGTATTGCTAAACGAAGTATTGAACTTGCCAATATTTAGTTGAGACTAGTTTTGAATGATGATTGTATTATTAATATTATTTTGTTATTGAACATTTGTATAGTTATTGTTGTGGTTGGAATTTTTGTTGTTGTTATTAGCGTTGTAGGTAAATTGTTGTTGTTGTTGTTGTTAGATAATGGTTGTTGTTGTTGTTTTTAGTTAGTTAATTGTTATTGATTAATTATAGTTGAATGACAACAATGTAATGCTGCCATTATAGGATGGATATTGGTCGTAATTGGCAGGTGGTGTAGCTTAAAAGCAAGCATTTTCTACCCAGAAAACCGACCGAAATCTATCAAAAATTAATTTTTTTGCCCAGAAATTCATAATTTCCGATCGATTTCGGTCGGAAATTTCAAATGAAATCTCCAGTTTTTGAAATTTCCAACCGAATTCGGTTGGAAATTATGAATTTATATTTATTTTTAAAATAAATTAACAATTTATTACAATTTATAAATAATTATTTGTTTAAGTAAAATTATTATTTATTTAAAATTCCGACCGATTTCGGTCGGTATTTGAAATTTAAAAAAAAATTAATTAGTACCGATCGATTTCGGTCGGTAATTGTCATGACCCGGACTTTCCACCATCCGGACCGTGATGGCACCGAATGTTTCGGATGCTAGGCTAGCCAACAGTTACGGATTTAATACGCTAACCTTTGACAAAATCAGTATAACAGCAATTAAACCAAAACAGATTAAAAGCGTACAAAATTTCATAATAACCCAAGTACTTATACACAACTACTCAAAAACTGGTGTCACAATTCACGAACTTTTAAGAGTCACTACAAATACTGGCTGAAAGAAAGTACAACTATTTTTGAATTAAAAGAAATAGTAAACTAGAATAACTGGAAGGGGACTCCAGGGTCTGCGAACGCCGGCAGATCTACCTTATACACAACACTGTCCAGTATCAAAATATGCACAGAAAGTGCAGAGTGTTGTATCAATACAACACTGGTAAGTGCCGAGCCTAACCTCAGCGAGGTAGTGACGAGGCTAGGACAAGACACATACATAAACCTGTGCAATTAATGGGAGGGGGAAATATTCTCCGGTGTACCAAAAATAAAGAATCAGAGTAGTAGAGGAATTTAAACAGCTAGTACACTTTGAACTGGTAATAAAAAGTAAACACAGCAAACGAAAAATGCACGGCATCACCCTTCGTGCTTTTACTTTCAATCTTACCAGATAATCAATAATAGAAACATGCACGGCATTATCCTTCGTGCTTTTACTCTCGACCTCACCAGATAATCGATAATAGAAACGAGCATGACATCACCCTTCGTACTTTACCACTCTTCCTTACCACATAAATAATAGAAACATGCACGTCATCATCTTTTGTGCTTTATCACTCTACCTCACCAAAACAAAGACAACGATAATAGAGAGATAAATGGAAACAACAAGTCTTACTTCAACTCTTAGTTCCACAATACAAACCTCAACTTTGGGTAAAAACCCCGTCAATACCAAATTCCATAAAACATGATACGGAACTTCTCAACACATCGAATAACTAGTCTACACATGAACAATATAAAAAAAATACAACATTTCCAAGAATAAGACTCACTCATATGTTATGACTCGAAAACAACGTATAGATACTTGTCACCTCACCTATACGTTGTGCTCAACATCCAAACACATAGCAAATAAGCAAATAACGCCTAATCCCTCAAGCTAATATTAGCCACAACACTTACCTCGCTCCTTCGGCCAAACTCAAGGCTCAATTACTGCTTTGCCTCTAGTATCCACCTCCAAATCACGCGTATCTAGCCACAATTAACTCAATATCATGAATTATTTCTAAAGGAATCAACTACAATGCATAAGTTTAGTTTTCCCAAACTTTTCCCAAAAAAGTCAAAAAATGGACCTTGGGCCCGCTTGGTCAAAACCCGAGGTGTGGACCAGAATCCATTTACCCATTCATCCCCGAGCCCGGATATATAATTGGTTTTGGAATCCGACCCAAATTCAAGGTCTAAATCCCCAATTTTCCGAATCCTTAGTTTCTACCGAAAAAATCCCCAATTCTACCGTGAACACACTAGATTTTAGGTTGAAATTTCATAAAATGCAATTGGTAATTGATAGAAAGTGGTTTAAAATCACTTACCAACACTTTGTGAAAGAAATTGTCTTTTGAAAATCGTCTCTAGGCCGTTTAGCTTTTGAAATTTTGAAACAATGACCTAAGTCCCGATTTGGGATTGTTTATTAACTGGGCGACAGTGTTCATCGCGTTCGCGAGGACACCATCGCATTCGCAAAAAGCTGCCTTGCTTGCTTACTCGATCGCGAAACCTCCGTCGCATTCGCGAAGGCTTTGCCCTCTGGCCTCCGCGTTCGCGAGCCCTTGCTTGCGTTCGCGTAGATGGAAGTATCACCCCTCCCCCAGGCCCTCAATGCTTCGCGTTCGCGATGAGCCGGTCACATTCGCGAAGGGTAAAGCCCTCATCACTCCGCGTTCGCAAAGAAGAAGAAAACTCACCCTGACCAGCCCACCCTTCGCGTTCGCGAGAGTAGCTTTGTTAACGCGAAGGACATACCAGAACAACTACTGTAGCATAAATACCAGATTTTCTAAGATGAAAACATCCCGTAGCCTATCCGAACCTCACCCGAGGCCCGAGCCAAACATGCATACAAGTCTAAAAATATCATACGAACTTGCGCGCGCAATCAAATCGCAAAAATAACACCTAGAACTACAAATTTAGCACCAAATTGCGTGAAATTTTCAAGAAAGTTTTAAAACTTCTATTTTCTCGACCAAAGGTCCGAATCACGTCAAATTAGTCCCGTTTCTCACCAAATTTCACATACAAGTTATAAATATCATAACGGACCTGTACCGGGCTCTGAAACCAAAATACAGACCCGATACCAACAAGATCAAATATTAACCAAAATTTTAAAACCATTATAATTTCAGTCTTACAATTTTAATCAAAAACTCATTTCTCGGGCAAGGGACCTCAGAATTTGATTCCGGGCATACGCCTAGGTCCCATATTTTACTACGGACCCACCAAGATTGCCAAAGTACGGGTCCGGTCCGTTTACCCAAAACGTTGACCGAAGTCAACAAAAATCAACTTTTTAGGCCAAAAATTATTATTTCATCAATTTTCCATCAAGAAAGTTTTAAAACTTTTATTTTCTCAACCAATGGTCTGAATCACGTCCAATTAGTTTCGTTTCTTACCAAAATTCATAAATAAGGCATAAATATCATAACGGACCTATACCGGGCTCCGAAACCAAAATACGGACCTGATACCAACAAGATCAAATTTTAACCAAATGCTTAAAACCATTATAATTTCAGTCTTACAATTTTAATCAAAAATTTATTTCTCGGGCTAGGGACCTCGGAATTCAATTTCGGGCATACGCCTAGATCCATATTTTACTACGGACCCACCGAAGACAACAAAAATCAACTTTTTAGGCCAAAATTTATTTTTTTATTAATTTTCCACATAAAAGCTTTTTGAAAATACGCTCGGACTACGGAAATTGATGAGAGATAGAATGAAGGTTTGATTACCTCGGAACGCGAAATCCAGTTCTAAAACATAAGATGACCCTTTGAGTCATCACAATAATTGAAGTTTGATGGTCAGTCAATGCTTTGAATAAATCGACCGACTTCGGCCGAAAATTTCCTACCGGTTTTGGTCGGTACATGTTAGGGACTATCATTTTTCCGACCAATTAAAAGAGGTCGGAAATTGGTCAATTTTTGTCAATTTCTGACTGATTTCTGTCGACTTTGGTGGACGAATTTACACAATTTTGTAGTAGTGAATATAATTCTAGAAATGGACTCTTTGTTACCTAGCTAAATTTTTAAAACTAGTTAGAAAATAATCTATCAAGGTAGAACATTTTCTTGTTTAGTAGCAACAAATACCCTAATCTATCTATCTATCTATATGTATATATACATATAAATTAAAGCAAGAAAGTTTGTCAAGTGGCAAGCTAATATAAAGCCACTTGGCAATTTAGGATAATATTTGTTATAGTATTTAATTTAAATTGAAAGATTGAATTTTTCTCTAATTTAAATAGAATGATAGTAAATAATATTTTTTTGAATCTAAATGGAAAGAAAGTTAAATTTAAATTAATTATTTAATTAATTAGGAAAGCTAATCAACACATAAATGTTCCAATTCAAACGAGAGGCTCAATTAATGAGTGAGGTGAATTGTTCTAAATAATAAGAAAGAGTTTTTTGAAAATTTTCAGAACAAAAACAATAGAAAAAATAAAGAAGTGTTCGTTAATAGAAATAAAACTAAAAAATCTTGGTTTGAACCCATGCGAGTTGTTAGATCAAAACTTAACTTTCGTAACTACCTTAGTTGATCAATAACGTTATCTTCTCCCTGTGACCTAGGACGTTAATTCAATAAATTTAAGTATAACAAATATAAAATTAAGATTTATATTATATTATTAGTGATAACAGAGGAGTGGAAATAGCATCAACTTGTATGGTGATTATGTAACGACCCGACCGGTTGTTTCGACCATTTGCACTTTGTTAGCCAATTCCCGGGCATGACTAGCCCGGTATGATGTATTATGACTCATGTAAATCGTCGGTTTTAGTTTTCAGGATAATCAGAATAGATTGGAAGAACAATTTTCAGTTTGAAGCTTTAAATTTGAAAGGTTTGACCAAGCTTTGAATTTGTAGTATTCGATATTGGATTTGGATTTTTATGATTTTGTTAGCTCTGTTAGGTAATTTTGGACTTAGGAGCGCGTCCGGAATGTGATTTAGAGGTTCGTGGTAGATTTAGTCTTGAATTGGCGAAATTGAAATTTTGGCATTTTCCGATTGGTAGTAGAAATTTTGATATAGGGGTCGGAATGGAATTCCAGAAATTGGATTATGTACGTTGTGTCATTTGTGACGTGTGTGAAAAATTTCAGGTCATTCGGATGAGATTTGATAGACTTTTTGATCATTTGTGGAATTCAGAAGTTTTGGAATCCTTAGGCTTGAATCCAGGGGTGTTTTGATGATTCGACGTTGTTTTACGTGTTCCGAAGAATTTTACAAGTTTGAATAATGGTATATGAATTATTCGTACTTTTGGTTGAGGTCCCGGGGGCCTCGGGGTGATTGTGGATGGCTGACAGGAGGTTTGGAGTTGGAAATTTGCAGCTGAAGTTACTGAAGCTCCTGTCATAACCGCACCTGCGGCTTGGGGACCGCAGGTGCGGGCTTTTAGAAGCGCAAGGAGGGTCGCAGATGCGGAGCTATGCGATAGGAGATGGAACCGCAGGTATGGATGTTCGAGCGCACCTGCGATGGCGCAGGTGCGAGATTTTGATCATAGGTGCGATCCTTGAGCGGTTAAGTGGATTCTGTAGATGCGCACCTGGGACCGCAGGTGCGGGTCCGCAGGTGCAACATTTCGTCCACTTAAGCAGTTTACCTGAGGCAGAACATATAAATTTAGCCCTTTGTGACTTTTGAGGTGGTTTTTACCGTTTTTCATACGGGTTTGAGCTTGGGAGAGCAAATTCAAGAGGGAATTCAAGAGGGTTTCATGAATGTAAGGTTTTTTGGACCCTAAACTTGTTTCTATGTTGGTTTTTACCTGTTTAACCTTGAAATCTATGGAAATTAGTAGCCAAATTTGGGGTTTATGGCTTGGAAATTAGATACCTTAATCTAGGTATTTGAGGGGTCATTTGTGGTTGGATTTTGGTATATTTGGTATTTTTGAACTCGTGGGAGGATAAGGATTCTATTGATGTTATTTTTGTCAGAATCCGAGGCGTGGGTTTGGCCAATTTCGGGTTCCTTGGTGTAATTTGATTATTTTTGCATGGGCTTTGTTCCCTAAGCATATTCTAATATTATGATTCTGATTTTGGGTAGATTCGACGTGAGTGAGGCCGATTCGAGAGGCAAAGGCATTGCGGACTAGAGTTTGGACCGGATTGAGGTAAGTAATAATTGTAAATGTTGTCCTGAGGGTATGAAACCCCGAATTTCACATTGTTTCACTACTTTGAGGTGACGCACGCGCTAGATGACGAGCGTGGGGTCATGCATCGTTGGGGATTGTGACTTGGTCCATCCCGTATGACTATTAAGTCACATATTAGATTGAAAACTGTTTGATATTATTGTGTTTTGGAAAGTATTACTATGTTTGGGGCTGAATGCCGTGTTTGGGCCTTGTGTCGATTGTTTGGACCCTTAGGGGATTTTCACTACTGTTTTCTCACTGTTTTTATGATATTTACACTAGTCATGCTATGCTTTCACTGATTTCATAACTCAAATTTTATTTACTCCTTTTGATTTTATAAATGATAATTTGAGCCGATTATCTATTTTACTATTAGCCCGAGGGGCTTGAATGAGATCTGACTGAGTGAACCCGAGGGCCTGTGTTGTGAGGATATCATATTATCGGGATGTGTGCCGTAGCATGTGGTACTGATTTGTGATATATGAGAGGCCGAGGGCCTGATTTATTATTCCACGAGGTGGCTTATTATGTGAGGACAAGGGCCTGATTGATTATGACACGAGATGACTTATAGCGCTTGGGTTGTAGGAGCCCCTCCGGAGTCTGTACACCCCCAGTGAGCGTGGGTACCTAGTGTGAGTGATGTGATATTGCCCGAGGGGCTATTGTTGATTCATGTTGTTGCCCGAGGTATTGATTATGAGTGATTGTGAGGTAGCCCGAGGGGCTGATTTTGTTGATATTTTGCACGATGGGCTGTTTACGTTTTTATCCTTTTTCTTACTGTTTTCATCACTCATTTGAAATTATTGAAAGATGTATTAAAAGGAAAGGTTTTTGCTAAAACTGGGTTGTTTTACGAGAAAAATGGTTTCTGTACTATTTTTGAGCAATGTACTATATTTGCTATAGTGTTATGACGTGAATTATGTGCTTTCTTACTACTCAGCTTTCATTTACTTTTATTACTTACTGAGTTGGCGTACTCACATTACTCCCTACACCTTGTATACAGATTCATGTATTTCTGAACCTGGTAGCGGGTGTTGATTACTCTACTCAGTGGCAGGTTCATCGGAGTTAGCAAGATAGTTGCTCGGCATTCGCAGCCCTACTTTCCTCCCTCTTATCCTCTTTAGATTTTTTTTAGTATATTTTTCAGACTCTTCGTTATATTCAGAGCTTAGTAGATGCTCGTGACTTAGGACACTCCGATATCGTGCTTGAGTTATTTTATTCCGCACTGGTTATTTAGGCTTGTGTTATGAGATTCTGTAAACTTAAAAGCTTGAAAATGACTTTTATGTAATACTGGTTTCATTTGGGATTTGTGTTAGTTGGCCTAGTTTCATGATAGGCGCCATCACAACCAGGTCGTGACAAGTTGGTATTAGAGCCTAGGTTACATAGGTCTCACGAGTCATGAGCAGGTTTAGTAGAGTCTCGCGGATCAGTATGGAGACGTCTGTATTTATCCTCGAGAGGCTGCAGAGCCTTTAGGAAATCCTACATTCTTGAATTCCTATCGTGCGTGATTGATTCAGCCTTAAATGTAACTCTTGAAATTCCTTCCACGCGTTCTTATGCGCGCATGAGCGCTCGGTATCAGTTGTGCATCAACATCTGGTGATTACCCGAATCGAGGGGGAAGATGTGATTTTTGTGTGTTGATGTTGGGCGAGTCTGGAGGACTTGAGGTCAGGCTCTTCTTGTAGCTTGAGCCCTGATGTGTTGATTTTGTGAGCACGTGCTTTGGGATTTATATGTTTGGTAGTGTACCTATTCGTGGAAGTGATGACTGGATATCTACGTGATGAGTATGATGTGACTACGAGATATGTTCATATGGTTTGAATGTGACGAGAAGGGTCTTCTTGGGGGTAGGAAGAACGATTTGGTGACTGATTTCCATCTTGGTTCGATATGTAGCCCCGAGTTATGGGTGTGTTGAAGGATCTTTTCATGTTGTCTAGTTTTGGAATGAAGTAAATTTCATGTCATGATATGAGTTTAGACTCAGGAAGGTTAAGTGATGGGTAATAGTTATAATTATGGGAGAGTACAGAGAGACACCAGTTTGAGGCTAAGAAAGTGGATTATCTCCTGACGAGTACTCTAAGGTTTGTGAGATCCTTATGTCATTGGTTGGGAGTCCTCTTTTATCAGTGAATTATACGTGCCGCAGTTTGAGTTTGGATCGCGTAGAAGAGTTGTCTTAACTATTACAAGGGAGAATGCGAGGTTACCAAATGATTTGGAATACGAGAGGTTATGTGTTGCATGAGATTATGAGGGATTTAGTTGAATCTCACTATGTATTATGGCAGTAATAGAGAGAGTGGGCATTGTGAGTCTTCGTGTGTTTTGATCTATGGCTTTGATGCCAAGTGGGGGAGTCTGCTATTGATCGGTTGATTGCATGGTTATATGCAATGTTGGTTCCAGTTTGAGGTATAGAGGTGAATCAATTATGTATTATAGAGGTTGAGATCGAGGATGATTTGAGTAAGGGAAATTTTGAATAAGGGGTTGTGTTATGCTTTATGGGTGTATAAGAATTGTGGAATGACTTGAGTTGTTATTGGTGAAGGATTAATGTGCATGGATCAAGAAATTATTTGGCCGAATTAAGGTGGGGTTACTTTTTGGGGTGTTGGAGTGCTGATAGAGCACATGTCGTTCGGTTCGTTTGATTAGCTTAATGGAAAGCTGAGTAGAGTGGATGACTCCCGAGAATGGTTTTAAAGGATTCAAGATTTACATGCAATAGTTAGAGATCTTCAGGATGTGTATTTGGCTAGAAACTAAGGTTTACATTGGAGGGTATCAAGACTTGTGGAATTTCTATATCATTATGGATTCTGCATATCAGTATCAAGAAAGTGAAGGTAATGGCTTTAGATTTGTAGGAAGTCGCTTCAGGGTAAGTATTCGGAATGTGGTGCTCTTGGGGATATTTGAGAGAGTATTCAGCGGCTTATGAGCCTTAGACGGTGTGATTTTATGCTTAGGTCTCGTGTGGTGAGTCTGGGTTGAGGATTGCGGTATCATGGCAAGGAGAAGTATCAATTCGAAGGTAAATTAGAAGAAGTTTGGGATAAATAGGACAGCTTGGTGGTAGGTCAGATCGGCATGATAAAGGGATGTGATTAGTTCTTTGGGTGCTTATAGGGTAATGAGTTTCTACAGGTGTCTTGTGGCAATGCTCTTGGGTTTGTGGTGACCTGCGTAGTTTGGATGAGCTAAAAGGATTCAGTCATGACGGTTTGGTTTTGTGCAAATGGGATTTGGAGAGTTCTTGATGGTTTTCTACCACGGTTAGAGATGTACATTTTCTACTGGCATGATGAGCATGTGATGTATAGTGATTTTCTTCTAGATGGGATCAAATGGGAAGTTCTTGTCGAGTTGAGTACGTAGTTGCTTATGAATCGGAATGGATTACGAAATCTTCATATTTGACATAGGATGGAATGGTATATACGGTACATTGTGTAGGATTGAGATTGGCACATGTAAGGTCACAGTTCAGTTTGGAAAAGAAGGTCATAAATTCTTAGGCAGCATAGGCGGTTTCATATGATTAGGCAATGATATTGTGAATTGGTGTGGCTTGAAGAGGCATACATTTCAGAAAAGGCAATGTGATTGACTTAATAATATATCATCCGTATTGCGACACTCTCTTATTTGATCGATTGCTGATGTTCGAGTGTGCTTGGTTGCACAAAAGAATTATAGGAGTATCCCTCGTGGAATGATCGAGTATCAGATGTGTGTTAGATGTTCAAGCAGTGGAATCGGGATCAGATATGGTGATTCGTGTGCTATATGGATTTGGAGATTGGGAGTACTCATGAATAGGTTATGTTGTGGTGGTGGGTCGCGTGTATCGGCCTTGTATGGTGACTATCGGGGTCTAGAGACCCGAGTGGATCCTTGGTTACTTAGTATGTTAGATTTTGATGTGATATTGTGCATTGACTAGTGGTCTCCGTGTCGTGGTATTCTGGACTATTGCGCTAAGACGACGACGTTGGCTGTGCCGGGGATGCCACAGATTAAGTGGCGAGGTTTGGCGGGTTATGTTCCCAGTAGAGTGATTTCATTTTCGAAGAACCAACTGATGGATAGGAAGGGTTGTCTTTCTTATTTGGCCTTCGCGGGGAATGTCAGTGTAGAGACTCCTACCATTGATTCGATTCCGGTGGTGAGGGATTTTTCGGATGTGTTTCCTGCTGCCGGGCATACTGCCGAACAAGGTTGTTGATTTTGGTACCGATTTGGTGCTGTGCGCCGTATCGTATGGCACCTGCGGAGTTAAAGGAGTTAAAGGAGCAACTTTAGGAACTCCTTGATAAGGGGTTCATTGGTAGGCCTATATGGATGTGTGTTCTGCATCGAGTCGGCTTTGTTGACTCCGAGTTGCTATTGTTGAGGGATGTGCTGGTTCGATTATTATTGAGCTTATTAGTGTTCTGGGAGACCTATGAGTTACCTTTTTGTGTTACGAGGCGTTATGAATGGTTGGTTATAGGCACATATGGTGCGGTTCTACTGGCGTCTCAAAGTGGAATTCGAGCGGGTAAAGTAATGGGTATTGCTCGATGGGTGGCGTATTGGTTGTGTCCTTTCAGGTTTGTGTGGTGTTATTCCATTTGCTTTGCCGTGCTTATGATGATTTTCTTTTGGTACTAGACATAAAATTGCGCGTGGTTGTTGATTTTGAGCATAGCGACTTGGGGTGTTTCATGTGGACTAGTGTTTGGATAGGGTCGTGCTTTGCAACGAAGTTATGTGGAAGTATGATCCTTCGAGTTAAATTCGTGTGTTCTGGTCCTACGATGTGTAAAGAGTTCTCAGCATTTTGTTGTGGTGGTACTGCTTGCGGTACAGCTCTCTCATTTGAGTCATTTTTTTCCATGATTTGAGTACATTTGGACTGTTGCTTATTGGTGCGTGGGTCACACGGGTTGTGGCTTTAGATTGTATTGATGTGTTATGTCACTAGAGAAGTCGTGTTGGATGAGATAAAGACATTGGGATCTAGAATGAATACTATCGGATTCGATTTCAGCATGTTGGAAGGAAAATATCAGGATTCAGCTTAGGAATTTACTACAGTCTTTGCAGAAGGATAGGGAACTCCATGACTGGTTGATACAGAGAATGATTATGATTTCTGAGTGTTTCATTCATCATTGGAAGTATATGAAAGTGTTGGAGTGAAGCTTTAATTCATGAGAGGTTTATTACCGGTATTGGGTTATATGAGCAGCTGATGTGACTAGAAGTTATCGCTATGAGCATTTGAGTTATATGGTACATCAGGTTATTTCATCTTGAGTTGCAGATATGGTTTGCTACAACTTGTTCGGACTTATCCAGCGTATAGATGAGAGATTCTAATATTATAGACAAGTACGGAAATGGAAATTTGGTTCTAAGGCTCATCGGCTTGTTTGGATTGCAAAATTTTAGTTATGTTGCGTTATTAGAACTATATGGGATAGGGTGACGTGGGATCACCCCCGGGTATATGCATGGTAAGGTTATTCAGCGATTTGTTGGCTTGTAGAACAACTCTGGGCACGTTCGAGGATGAACATATTTTTAAGTGGGGGAGGCACGACCCGACCGGTCGTTTTGAGCATTTGCACTTTGCTCGCTAGTTCCCGGGCATGACTATCCACGTATGATATATCATAACTCATGTAAATCATCGGTTTTAGTTTTCAGGATATCGGAATATATTTGGAAGAACAATTTTTAATTTGAAGCTTTAAATTTGAAAGGTTTGACCAAGTTTTGACTTCGTAGTATTCGATCTGGGATTTGGATTTTTATGATTTGGTTTGCTCTGTTAGGTGATTTTGGACTTGGGAGCGCGTCCGGAATGTGATTTGGAGGTTTGTGGTAGATTTAGGCTTGAATTGGCAAAATTGAAATTTTGGCATTTTTCGAGTGGTAGTGGAAATTTTGATATAGGGGTTAGAATGGAATTTCGAAAATTGAAGTAGGTCTGTTGTGTCAGTTGTGACGTGTGTGAAAACTTTCAGGTCATTCGGATGAGGTTTGATAGACTTTTTGATTGTTTGCTGAATTCATAAGTTTTGGAATCCTTAGGCTTGAATCTAAGGGTGTTTTGATGATTAGACATTGTTTTGCGTGTTCTGAAGATTGTTACAAGTTTGAATAGTGGTATATGACTTATTCGTACTTTTGGTTGAGGTCGCGGGGGCCTCGGTGTGATTGTGGATGGCTGAGGGGAGATTTGGAGTTGGAAATTTGTAGCTAAAGTTGCTGAAGCTCCTGTCATAACCGCACCTGCGGCTTGGGGCCCGCAGGCGTGGGCCCATAGAAGCGTAAGGAGGGTCGCATATGCGAAACTGGGCGAGAGGAGCTAGAACCGCAAGTGCGGATGTTCGATCGCACCTAGGATGGCACAGGTGCGAGATTTTGATCGCAAGTGTGGTCCTTGAGCGGTTAAGTGGATTCCGCAGATGCGCACCTGGGACCGCAGGTGCGAGTTTTCGACCACAAAAGTGGTTTAGCTGGGGCAGAACATATAAATTTAGCCCTTCGCGATTTTTGAAGTGGTTTTTCACCATTTTTCATATAGGTTTGAGCTTGGGAGAGCAAATTGAAGAGGGAATTCAAGAGGGTTTCGTGCAGGTAAGGTTTTTGGACCCTAAACTTGTTTCTATGTTTGTGTTTTACATGTTTAAGCTTGAAATCTATGGATTTTAGTAGCCAAATTAGGGGTTTAGGGCTTGGAAATTGGAGACCTTAATCTAGGGATTTGAGGGGTCATTTGTGGTTGGATTTTGGTATATTTGGTATGTGTGAACTCGTGGGAGGATAAGGATTCTATTGATGTTATTTTTGTCGGATTCCGAGATATGGGCCCGGGGGTCGGGTTTGGCCAATTTCGGGTTCCTTGGTGTAATTTAATTTTTTTTGCATGGGCTTCATTCCATTAGCATATTCTAATGTTATGATTCTGATTTTGGGTTAGATTCGACGTGAGTGAGGCCGATTCGAGAGGCAAAGGCATTGCGGGCTAGATTTTGGACCGAATTGAGGTAAGTAATGATTGTAAATATTATTCTGAGGGTATGAAACCCCGCATTTCACTACTTTGAGGTGACGCACGTGCTAGATGACGAGCGTGGGGTTGTGCACCGTTGGGAATTGTGACTTGGTCCATCATGTACGACTATTAAGTCGCGTATCTGATTAAAAACTATTTGATATTATTGTGTTTTGGAAAGTATTGTTATGTTTGGGGCTGAATGCCGTGTTTGGGCCTTGTGCTAACTGTTTGGACTCTTAAGGGCTTTTTGCTACTGTTTTCTCACTGTTTTTGATGATATTTACACTCAGTCATGCTATGGTTTCACAGATTTCATAACTCGGATTTTATTTACTTCTTTTGATTTTATAAATGATATTTTGAGCCGAGTACCTATTTTACTGTTAGCCCGAGGGGCTTGAGTAATATCTGACTGAGTGAGGTCGAGGGCCTGTGTTGTGAGGATGTCATGGGATCAGGCTGCGGGCCACAGCATGTGGTACTGATTTGTGATATATGAGAGGCCGAGGGCCTGATTTAGTGTCATGCCCCAAATCTGGGGAGGTGTGGCTGGCACCCTGTGCCGCACTGGCCCGAGCGAATCACTTTGTGACTCATTCATTCCTTTTGTAACTATCGTGGGCCAACATGGCTACAACTCGTAATGCATAACTGTAAGTGGGCAAATGTTATATCAATGAACCATCGTTCATAGCACATGAATACATATGGGTCGTCAAGGCCTCTGATATAATGTACATAATAAACCCGTGTCCACAAAGCCTCTAAGATTATTTTACATAAAATGGGACAGGGTACAGGCCTGCCCATAAGTCTGTAGAAAACTTCTGACACAATGACTCATAGACTCGGTTGCACTCCGAATGAGGTGTAGTCTTACCGATCCTTCGCAGAAGCTAATCTCATCTACTATGAGGGCTCGTCAAACTGATTATCTATGCCTGCATGCATGAATGCAGCGTCCCCAACAAAAGGACGTCAATACGAATAATATACTGAGTATGTCAGGTAGAACTGAAACATAACCATAAGTCAACATTAATTAAGGACATGGAAGAAACATGGAGTAAAGGACTCAACCTGTAAGTCTGGATAACTCTGTAAATCAGGAAATACTTATGATGTCATGCATATGCGTGTGAATGTCATGTCGTGCATAGGTACATGTGTTATTAACATCATCAAGCCGGGCATCCCATCATATCATCTCAGCCACTGTGGACAAAATTATCAACGTATACTAGCTGATCAAGTGGTGGTGCATATATAACGCCGTAACCTTTTTCCATATCCCATATACATATATATACATATATACGCGTATATAACGCCGTCTGAGTCATGGGTAAATGCACATATAAATGAATGCAATGCATGAGAAGTACGTTAATAAAATCTCTCGAAATAACATAAGACCATTATGCCTTTGATTAATATCATGAAGTAAACTTTTTCAACTTACGTATTTTTCTGAGACTCATGAACAGAAGATGTAATAATAAGACACATGGGAATACAAGAACATAGGCACTTCTAGTACTCCTATGAATAAAGTCATTTATGGAAGTTGTGCATTTTCTCATTTCGTTTGTATCGTATGGATCATGCAAAAGAAATGAGGGATAGCCTTAACATGCCTGAGTCAATTCTCTTGACAATTCCTCAGTAATGATATAGCATTAGCCGTAATACTCCATAAGGTTGATTTGCATCGGAATAGAGCTAGGATTTACGACATCTATTTTCTCGTCAGATTACTTAATATATGTGAATCAATGAATGCATACTTGAGTACAAGTAAATTCCATATCTCATAAGAATATATAATAACATGATTAGTTTCAACAAACGAGTCAATAATAAACTGGTTGATACGACTCAGAAAACTTAACAGATTATAAACCAAATGTGACAATATGCATCTTGCAAAGGGTGACAGGAATGGAGAAATTATTTTCTTGCACGTAAAATAGGAACTTATTCCTGGGTTTTATCCACATCGGATGGGTGCATAATAGAAAAACTACCTCCAAACTTTGTGGTAGGGTGGAAATAATTATACATCTAAAGAAAAGGGAAGAGTGACTGCATATCCACCCTTTAACACATAATGATGATTATATTTTCAATAGTAACTCATATGAAGCAACGATGATTTAATTTCACAAGAACATGCAAAAGCATGGTGTGAATGACAGCATAAACTTCTAAACAGACAAACATGGAACTGTGTGAAACTATAGGGTACCATGTACAGTGACAATTATGTTAGAAATTTAAGTCACTAAACTGAAACGGGGTGCTGCCACGTGAGGAGGGGAAAGTTTAATCTTTATCCACTTAGGTAATTAGGTAATGTCCCGTTACCCGGTAATTAACTAATTACCCGCATAATTAAGAATTGTTTCAAATTACTAAAATATTTACTTATTTTTAGTACACTTTATATATCATACTATCATGATCATATGGTACCACATAAAATAAATACATACACTATTATTTTTGTCAAAATATCCATGTAAAAAATATATGTATTTTCTCAACTTATAATGTCCATAATCTCATATAAAGAGTAAAATTTCTCGTACGTCTTCTTTTCTTGTGAGAAAATAATTTCTATATTTACAATAAATAAAATCTCATAAACTTTCTTATATTATGTGTATAATTTATCATCTCCGAAAATAGTAATAACGGTAACTATCCAAAATTATACTTGTAAAACTTTGAATAAAATACTTTACTTAAAAGAAAATACCACACTAACATAATGTGATGACCCAAAAGCTCATCACTCATTTTGAAAGTAAAATTCTGTGTTCCGAGGCCTTAAAACTTTCTTTTTGTCTCACCTTGATTTGCGCGCACAGTTCGGGCGTGTATCCGAAAAGCCATTATGTGAAAATCTGTGAAAATTGATGAATTTTGCTTTTAAAATGAATTTAGGTTGACTTCGGTCAATATTTTGGGTAAACAGATCCGGACCCGTAATTTTACGGTCCCGGAGGACCCGTAGGAAAATATGGGACTTAGGCGTATGCTCAGAATCGAATTCCTAGGTCCCAAGCCCGAGAAATGAATTTTTGAAGAAAATTGTTTAACTGAAATTCTTAGAGTTTTTGGAAATTTGAATGTAATTGAATTTGATGGTATCGAGCCCATATTTTGGTTCCGGAACCCGGTACAGGTCTTATATGTGATTTAAGTTGAGCCTGTAAAATTTGGCAAGAAACGGACTTGATATAACGTGAAAGTGACCTTCGGTTGTTAAAATTTTAACTTAAGAGTTCATGAGATTTTTCTTCGATTTTGATGTTAAATTCATAGTTATTGATGTCATTTTGATTATTTGATCGCACGAGCAAGTCGGTATGATATTTTTGGACTTGTGTGCATGTTTGATTTGGAGCAGCGAGAGTTCAGGTGGGTTTTGAATAGGCCACGGAGTAAAATTTGGACTTAGGAAATTGTTGTTGTGTTGCAGGTCTGCAAGCTTTGCATATCGTAGATGCGAAATTTGTATCGCAAATGCGAAGAAGGCCTGGCCTGCCTTGGTGGAAAATGCGATGTATTTATCGCAATTGCGATGTCGCTAAAATGAATTTCAGATGGGACTTCAACCATTTTTACAACCTTTTCAAAACTTAAACACCTTTGGGCGATTTTTCAAAGACAACTACTTTTCCAAATCAATTGTTAGTCATTTCTAACTCATTTCTTTCAATTTAATTCATCTTTGTACTTGGAAAATTGGGTGTTTTGGGTAGAACTTAAGTTTTTCAAATTTTGGGGATTTGGATCTCGATTTGAGGTCCGATTTCAAAATAAATTATATATTAGGAGTTGCGTCCTATTTTCTATGTGTTAGTTGCTGAGTACGAAGTATAGACATGGTGACGAGTATGTATACGTTGGTGTCAAGCATGCCCGTGAGTCTTATACTATGATTGATGTGACTCTATTTTGTATTATTCATGTCTTATGTGATGATTTCTATTGTTGAACGAGGCTTGTGGAAGTAATATTGGTAATTGAACATTGAAGAGCGTTGGCTCAAGTTGTAAAATAATTTGTGGAAATAATTTTGGTAATTGAACATTGAAGAGCGTTGGCTCACGTTGTAAAATGATTTGTGAAAGTATTATTGGCAATTGAACGTTATAGAGTATTGGCTCAAGTTGTGAATTGAGTTGTGAAGTAAATGTGTAAAAGAGAAGAAGTTTATGATATTGTCTCCCTTGCCGGGATGTTGTTACTTTTAATGTTATCTCCCTTGCCGGGATGTTATTGCTTTGATATTGTTTCCTTTGTCGGGATATGATTCTTGTACTATTGTTCCCTTACCGGAATTACACTGTGATTCTATTTATTTCCTTGCCCTTATTGCTTTGTGATTATTGTTTGGGTGAGAAAGATTGTTAAAGCACGAAGGGTGATGTCGTGCATGATATTTGTGAGAGAATGTTAATGCACGAAGGGTGATGACGTGATGCACGATGTATAATTTCGTGCCTTTATATGAGTGATAATGCGCGAAGGATCATTTCGTGCCATGATTATGTGAGGTAAAAGCACGAAGGGTGATGCCGTGCCGAATATATTGATTCTTATGGTGAGGACGAGAGTAAAAGCACGAAAGGTGATGTCGTGCACTTGTCATTGATTTTCCTAATTCTGCTGATAATTGAATAATGGTGTTCATTACGTCTATTTATTGATTTTCTGTTGTTATTTGATTTTATTGTGATGTTATTGATTCCCTTGCCATGCTTTCTGATTGTTACTTGGGTGAGGAAGAGTGTAAAGCACGAAGGGTGATGTCGTACATGATATTTGTGAGAGAGCGTTAAAGCACGAATGGTGATGTCGTGCCGATTATATTGATTTTATGGTGAGGACGAGAGTAAAAGCAGGAAGGGTGATGTCGTGCACTTGTCTTTGATTTCCTAATTTTTATTGATAACTGAGTTATGATTTCTCTACTGTTGGTTTTCTGCTGATACTTTTTGTTCCTCGCGGCATGATTTCCCCTTCCTATATGTAATTGTAAAGTTTGCCTTTATTTTTCGTTGTATATGATTTATCTGCACAGGTTTATTTGGTAGTCTGGTCCTAGCCTCGTCACTACTTCGCCGAGGTTGGACTAGGCACTTACCAGCACATGGGGTCGGTTGTTCTGATACTATACTTTGTACTCTTTTGTGCAGATCCCAGTACTGGAGCATATAGACCTCAGCTTTGGGTCGATGCCTTCAGTCCATTCGGAGACCCGAGATAGTCCTGCAGGCATCCACATGCCTTGGCGTTTCCTTCTATCCCTTCATTATGTTTCTTTTATGTAATTTAGTGATAGCGTTGTATTTATCTTTCGGACGCTTATTTGTAGTATTCTTAGACAATTTGTAAAATTGTGATACTAGTTCTGGGTAGTCTATATTCAAGGAATTGTATTGGTAATATTTTAATGGTTATAATTTATTCTTCCGCTTATTTAATTCTGCTGATTATATAATGTTCATTCATAATTGTTAAAGGATTAAAAATGATAAAAAGGTAAATAGTTGAAATAATTGTCTTACCTAGCTTTCACTAATAGGCACGACTCCCGAGGGTGAGAAATTTGAATCCTAACACATAATATTGAATGGTATCAAGGTCGTTAAACTTACGGGGTAGGCATAGACATATTCTATTGTAATATAGAAAGATTTAAAGTAATATTATCACTTTTAATGGTCATAATATCTATTGCAAATCGACCAATAGTTGCAAGGCTCATTTGTTATCTTTACTCATATTTTAATAGTAGGATCATTGTATGCAACACAATGCTCAAATGTACTACAAATTTAAATCATACTATTATACCAATTATGTCAAAGTACAGTAGAAAAATATCAAAATATTAAAGTTTGAAGAGTAACTTTAAAATATGAAACAAAAAGGGTGTTAGAACATGTAAAAGATTAGCAAAATAATGTTCTGTCACACCAATATTTTAAGTCATGTGATAACATTTGTCTGCACTCTTTGTTTGTGTTGTGTATGCATAGTATTCACATGATTCTTGATATGTAAATATAGAGAAAACCAAACAAGCTAGAGATTGATGTGATTAGACTGCCACCATCAAAATTGATAATATTTTTATGGGCTTGCTATGGTTACTTATCGAAGATAAGTTACAAAAAAGTTTCACTCAAAATACGGGGTGTAACATCTATTATGCCACGAGGTTGCTTGTTATGTGAGGCTAGAGCCGTCAATATGGGCTTGGCCCGTTGGGCCAGCCCAGCCCAGCCCGTGATTTAGCAGGGCTGGGCTAGAATATTTGGAGCCCGTTTAAAAAGAGGCTTTTAAGCCCGGCCCGAGTAAGCCCGTGGCCCGCGAGGCTTGACTAAGGCTGGGCCGGGCCGGCCCGAGGGCCTAATAAAATGTTTATTTAAAATATATAAAAAATAAAAAATATACTGCCTTTAGATATGGAAAGTCAGAATTGGATCTTTACTAAAAGGAACCAAAACTTGATCTTGAGAAGTTT
>MU676874.1:337-46693 GCA_026770625.1 Nicotiana glauca | reverse complement strand
TGTGTTGCTGCCTGAACTCAATTGAGTTATTGTTGCCCTTTTGTGGCTTAAACGTATTTGGATTATGTTTTTAAGAGGAATTTGGGAAATTTCCTATGACGGAATTACGTGTTTACTTGTTTCCTTTATTTGGATAAAAATCTTGCTAGATAATAAATCCACTGTTGATATGTATATTGAGAATAAATGATCATTGGACTATTAGAGTGTGTCAAATTTGACCATCTCGTCTCTACCCCTTCGGGATTAGGCGGGACACTCACTGAGTACACGTCGATTACGTACTCATACTACACTTCTGTGCATTTTTGTTGCACAGGTTCTTGATATACTAGCGGCCTACTGGGCGCAGCAGCACGGACGATTCAGGGACTAGGTGAGCTGCAAATTGCGAGGCGACCTGCAGCTAGAGTAGTTCCTTTCTGTACTTGATTTATTTATTTCCTATCCATTGTATTCCGGACAGAGATAGTATTTTATTTCATTATCAGTAGTCGCTCATGCACTTGTGACACTGGGTTCTGGGATGGTTTTCGAAAGGTTTAATTTAATTGTTATTATTAATTTGAATTGAAGCAAAACCTCTTTATTTGTGAAATGGAAGGAAAAATTTTGGAATTTCATGTATTTAAAAAGGATTTTTAAATCGGTAATCTAATTGGCTGGCCTGACAGCGGTGTCCGGCGCCACCACGACCCTTAGTGGATTTTTGATCGTGTCACCCATGACCTTAGGAACTCAAATATATAATTTTCTCTAAATTCCATACTCAAAATCATGGTCAAATTCCAAGAACACAATATTTCTAGGTCTTCCTCTAACCCTCAATTTTCTACCCATTTTCATACTAAAATCCATGCATAATTAATATATTTAACTCAAAATAGGTAGTATTAGCTTACCTTAACATTGTTGATGAATAACCTCTCTTGCACCCTTCCAAGAATCGCCCAAGCCATGAAAAATGTGAGAGAAATGGACAAAATCCGACTTTAAAAAAATGTTTTTGACCCAGCTATTTCCGCTCCTGCGGAATTATTCTCGCTTAATTGGTTCCGCTTTTGCGGTCAAAAGCCGCTTCTGTGGTCCTGGGCTCAGCTCCCCTTTTCCGCTTCTGCGATACCCCTTTCCGCAGATGCGTTCCCGCTTCTGCGGAACCTTGAATGCATTTGCGGTCCATGTACCTTCGTACAGTTCCGCTTCTGCGTCTCCCACAACCGCTTTTGCGGGGCCGCTTCTGCGATCCCATTTCCGCAGAAGCGGAAATACCAGATACCAGCTGGTTCAGTTCTTCCTAAATTTCAAGTTTCGATCCGTTAACCACGCAGAATCCACCCGAGGCCCCCTGGACCCCAACTAATCATACCAACCAATCCCAAAATACATTACAGACCTGCTCGAGGACTCAAATCACATCATATAACGCTAAAATCATCAATCGACCTCCAATTAAAGCTTTATTAACTTTGAACTTTCCAACTTCTACTTCCTATTTTTAAACCTATCAAATCATGTCCGATTAACCTCAAATTTTACACACAAGTCATATTTGACATTACGGACCTACTCCAACTTTCGAAATCAGATTCCGACACTGATATCAAAAAGTCCACTCCCGGTCAAACTTCTCAAAAACCTTCAAATTTCTATCTTTAACAAAATGGCTTCAAAATTACCTACGGACCTCCGAATTCACTTCCGATCGCGCTCCCAACTCCAGAATCATCATACGGAGCTACTCCCAGACTCGGAATCCCAAACATATATCGATAACACTAAAATTCACTTTAAGCCAAACTTAAGAAATTTCTTCCAAAATGCTAACTTCCACAATAGGCACCAAAACGCTACCGGTTCATCCAAAACCCGATTCGGGCATACGTCCAAGTCCGATATCATCATACGAACCTACTAGAGCCTTCAGATCCCGATTTCGAGGTCGTTTACTCAAAGGTCCAATCCTAGTTCATTCTTTCAACTTTAAGCTTCTCAAAATGAGAAAATTCATTTAAATTTAACTCCGATCTTCCTGAATTTAAAGTTCAACCATCCGAACAAGTCACAATACTGAAATGAAGCTGCTCATGGCCTCAGACCGCTGAACGACGCGCTAGGGCTCAAAATGACTGGTCGGGTCATTACATTTTCTCCCACTTAAACATACGTTCGTCCTCGAACATGCTGAGAACTACACTTGAGTGGTCTGAAATCACTGTTTAGCACCTCATGCACCTTCCCGTGCTACCACAACTTAGTTGAGCACATTAGCTCGATAAGTTTTGAAGATACTCCCTTTTATTCAAGCAAATAAGCCTTAGAGCCCAATTCCAACATCGGGAATTCTATGCCAAGCCTGTATCCAACATACGATCACTGTATTAATCACTATACGATGTACTCAAACATGACTGCATAACTCTGCTGAATTCACACTTTGCATCACTTTACTCATAGGACCACAATAACATTTCTGTTTGAATACATAGGTCTTACTCTAACTATTACAATACCTCCACGACGGATGAGATGTTGAAACTTATAATCAACTACCGAGTCAACCAATCATTGAGTCTATACTTCTGGCAAGAAACATTACCACATTCTAAACCAAATAATAATCTTCGCTCTTTAATATACTTCATATAATTAGATTGCATTGATCCTAAATCCCACAATCTCATCTTACCCAGTACGAACTGCTCAGGCAATAAGCCACTTCGAATGCGATCACAAGTATCATAAGATGCCATAATGTGCCAATAGGCCACCAATTCGAACACAACACAAACCGAAAATCAAACTCTGGAAGGAATTACCTAACCCCCGCACTAGTACGGACTTTCCTTAGAAGATAGGAAGCGAAACACACAAAACAAAAAAAATAACATATAGGGGACCAGACTCGACATCACACTGTTGCGGCGCGCAACCCGATCTAAATAACATAACCATGGCGGCGTGCCACCCGATCCACACATAGATCTCACATAAGGAGATTGCACTTCGAGCTAAATCTGCTCATTTCAATAAAAAAAATATCGAATTTCAATCGCAAGCACGCTAAGTGCTTAATACCATCCCTGAGAAAACACATAGCGCTATAGGCTACAAAACTCAAGCACAACTGAGGTGCGATACAAGATCTAAATCTCAAGAGCCATTCTGCTCACATAACATCATCGCAACGCGGAACCTCAATACATAAGAATTTACTAAGCCATCTCACAACTCATATGGCGCAATACATCATTATCTGGAATAGCTGATGACAAAATAACACCCCGACTGTTGCTCCATAAGGAACGCTCGCTGAACAAACACAACTGGCCCGATATAAAGCCCAAATTCACATTTAAATCCATCCACTGACTTCAAATCGATCCTGATCATATCAAATTAAGCCAATGACCTTTCAAAGGTCCATACTAATTCCCCACCTCTCATTACACACAAGGACAACCATCATAACCGGAGTACAATCCACAACTCATAATCTGAGTGCCCTCCAGGCATCCATTCTCAATTTAACGATATCATCACCATTCTTCATACTTGATTTATATCTTTAATCAATCAAGTGGCGTCGTGCCATATTTATGCAATCTTCCTGTGGGACACATGTGAGCTCGTGATTTTTGCCCTATATGAATTATTCCCAAAAATTCAAATAAAATAATTTCTTGCATTATTTTACAATTTTGTGAATTTCGTGTTTAATTTTGTTAATTTTTTGCATCTATTTGTGCATGTTAATTCATAGGAAAAATATATAAAAAAAATTAAAAAAAAAACAAACTACATTTGGCATTTGCATTTAGGATTTAATTTCGTATTTTAGGACTAGTTAGGGGTTAAGTTGCTTTTAGAACAAATAAAATAACTAAAATAGTCCATTTTTACATTGTAATGTTGAATTTTGTCATGAGTTTTTTTTTAAATAGGATTTTAAATAATTTTAGGAATTAATTAGCTTAACTTCGAAAATAAATTAGGTCTTTATGTTAATTTTTTATTTTTATAAAATTAGAAAATAAATACAAAACACAAATAAATAAAATAAAAAAAGAAACAATTAAAAGAAGAAGAATTTAAATGGGAGTAAAACATTGGGCCAAGTCTTGAATTAACCCACCCAAGCCCAATATTTTCCGCCCCAATTCCAGCCCCAAATTAACCCCTACCCGGTCCAATCCCACCATTGGAAAAAAATGACCCCGTTTAGATACCAATTAATCCATGCCGTTCATCCTTCTTCATCCAACGGCTCTCATTAATTCAATCCTTTTAATAAAATTGTCCAAATTAATCTAAAATCCTAAGAACACACCCCGTTCTCCTCGTACACCCCTCCTGTAATGCCGCCCTACTCCACCCTAACGCCGCCGCCGCCGCCGCCGGCGATGCTCCATTACCTTCTAAATTTATACCCTATAATCTTTGTCTCATCACCTTTCCGTTTCCAAGGTTAATTTCTCCCAAAACACAGTCAATCCCTTCGAATATTAAATCCAAAAATCCGCCAAAACCCTATCGTCTCCAAACTTCGCCAAATTTACACCACACCCTCTCCTGGTTTCCTTCTTCTTGAATCCCTCATTAGTTTCCATCAAACACCAACAAAACTGCTCGGATCTCAAACGAAGAGAAGGCAGAACTTTAAGAAGTTCGAGTTTGCTCAATTTTTGCCGAGTCCCTGAGTTCAGTGTTGGATTCGAGTCACGAAATAACGTGTTCGTTTGTTCTTTGATAAGAACAAATGATTCCGTTATTCCGAGGCTCAAATCGAGTTCTCCAGTATCCATTCCAGGCTATGTAGGTAAGGTTTTTTAGTCCTACTTCATCACTTTACTCTGGTTAATTGTTATTTCTGCCAATTAATCAGTTTAGGACTTTGTTTTACTTTTTCTTCATTTTTTTATCAGTTCGTTTTAACCGGTGTTTAATTAGATTAGTTCGTTATTTGTTCTCCATTCTTTTTTGATTCATATTGGGTATTGGTTCATCGATTCAGCTGTGCTCGATTTGAAATTAAGCATATCATGACTAGTTAAAAGCATTTTTTCTGTTTTATTTAGTGATAGGTTAAGTTTTCCATATACAGTTATAGTCTAATAAGCTTGATTCTGTGTTTTAGTTAATTAGTCATGGCCATTGGATTTAGGTTCATATCAGTTTAATTTGATCATTTAGGGGGTTTTGTTTGATTGATTTTAGTTTTTGTTTGTTTAAATCTAGTTAAATGGGCTGTTTAGTTATGGTTGTAGTAGGTTAGTAATTTAGATTCAAATTCAAGGGTAATATAGGATTTAGATAGAAAGAATCCTGGTAGCAACTAGTGGAAACTTCTGGAACATTCTGGATAGGGTTCAAGATAGAGTTTTAGGAAGTTAGTATACTTACTTGAGTAACAAGTTAATAAATTAGGGACTATTAAACAAAATCTGAAATAAAAGAGGGGGAAAAGTGTGAACAAGTTCTAGAAGCTTCCCCTTTAAGTTTGCCTATAAAAGGCATGCCTCTTAGCCTTAATGAAAAAAGTGGTGGAGCTCACAAATTCCCCCCAAAAGCTCTCTTAGTTTTTCAGATCTAGATTTGAAAAATCACACTTCAAAACCAAAAAACAAACAAAAAAGCAACAAAAAATCAAAAAAAAGTTACTGTTCCATTCAATTTCTAGTTGATTTCCAGTTTTAGTAGCTAAGTTGCCTTTCTTAGTTCAGTTGCTATTAATTTGAAGTTTCAGAGTTGTTCTAGTTGATTTCAAGTGAGTTTGGGTTTAAATAGCTGGTTTAGTTGAGTTATTGTTGGGTTCTCTGATGGCTGGATGGTTTCTGGAATGCCTGGGTTAATTGCAAGCTCCTTTGAGCTTATTCGAGTAGCTATGTTTGAATTTCTGCTTCTGTTTGAGTCTGCATTTCTCCTGGGTTGTCGAGTTCAACTTCTGGGTTATTGATGATCTCCACTATTCACTGCTGCTTATTGTGAGTGTTGTTGATTGCTTTACCACTGCTGATCTCTCATTTCCTTCATTTTTGTGTCAAAATTCCAGGTACACGGCTCTGAACGTGATAACTGTAAGCTGAAGGAATGAATTTATGTGATAATCAAAGGATGAGGCCTGATTTGATTCAACTTTCGACTTGTGTACTCAAACATTAATTCATTGATATTATTTAGGCCTTTTTTTGTTATTGTATTCATTGGACTGTATAAGTCATTGCTTTTCAGACTCGTTGAATGCCTAGTTTACTGTTTTAGTAATTGTAAAAACAAGTTCAAAATGACTTTATGTTTCAGTGATTAGCTTTAGAAGTTTAGGTTTAAAATCACAAGTTGAGTGTTAGTTTAGTAAGGTTAGTTTGAATTAGTCTGGAACTAGTTAGTCTGTGTTAAGCCTAAGACATTAGCTTATTCATGTATAATGTTGTTGGAGGATTTGAGTCAATAGTCAGTGTTGTCAAAATTGATCCATAATTTCAGTTTGTTATTCACCTTTAGCGATACGAGGAGTGCACCAGTAGGCAAACGGATAAAAATAGCCTAGGTATGAAATTAGGATAGAATAATCAATCTCCGGTAAAGATGAATAAGTACACATTACTCCTCCTTATATTCAATTATTAAATGCATATTGGAATGACGTGAAATAACTTAGCATGTATTCGTTCTTTTTAATTGGAATTCTGTTTGGGTAAGAATCAAGGCTCAGCAGCTTGATGCGGCCCAGTTTAAATTTTGAATACCTTTCTCGTTTGGGCCAAGGCTAAGGTCCACGTTCAGGCAATCCTTGTTTGTGGACCGTTGTTTCAATTCATATTCCTCGGGCTTATCTTTGAGCCTAAGGGCATGTTTAGTTTAAAACTATTGCTTGGCTTGTATTAGGCCGATAACAAATTAATTAGGACTTCTCTTTTATTTTTAGAGACAAATAAAAATAGAAAAATTATAGTTCGCTTTAGGATTGACCTTTAAATAAAAATGAGACGAGCCTCGCGCAACAAAATATATAAATTGCGGGGCCCTCAATAAATATTTGTGTTAAAATACTTAGAATTCGGGATGGGCCGTTTAGCAAATTTCACGGCCTTCCCTAAATATAATGACACGCTAGACTCTTTAGGCGCGATTTTAATAAAATTACATTCTTAAATACGGGAGCGCATTTTATGCGACCCAAATCCAAATCCTAAAATGTTGTGCAAAAATGTGTCGAGGATCCGGGTGCATTTCATGTGACGTGATCCGAAAACATATTTTTAAACGAAGTTCACTTTCTTAATAATTGACTGAAAGTGGTAAATAATCCTAAAATTGTATTACAGGTTTTAACATGTACAAAAGTCAAATCTTAGCCAAATATAGCAGTTGAGCGACCATGCTAGAACCACGGAACTCGAGAGTGCCTAACCCCTTCTCCCGGGTTAACAGAATTCCTTACCCGGATTTCTGGTTCGCTACTGTAATAAAGTCAAACCCTTTCCTCGATTCGGGATTCAATCAGATAAAATCGAATACGACAGTTGAGCGACCGTGCTAGAACCGCGGAATCCAGGAATGCCTAACACCTTCTCCCGGGTTAACAGAATTCCTTATCCGGATTTCTAGTTTGCGGACTGTTAACAGAGTCATATTTTTCTTGGTTCGGGATTCAATCGGTGACTTGGGACACCATTAATCTCCCAAGTGGCGACTCTGAATAAATAATAATAAATCCCGTTTCGACTGTCCTTTAATTGGAAAAACTCCTTTACGCCCTTCGCGGGGTGTATTAAATTCGTAAAAAAGGAGGTGTGATAGCTCTGGCGACTCTGCTGGGGATAAGAAACCCAGAACTTCGGTTCAGGGTTTAAGAATTCGAGCTTGGAATAATTGTTGTATTTGTTTATATCTGATTTCCCTATATGTTCATGATTAATGTACTAAATGTTTACTGCTTTGATGTTATTTGAATTGTATATAAACTGTACCGAAAACCCTTCTCTTCTCACCTCCGGGGATGTGCTTACTGGTTGAAACTCCCTATTCTGTTAGTGTCAATACCCTGAAATAAAAAAGAGGTCGGACAAGTTACTAAGCTGGATAGCCTTTTGGTTCCCGGTACGTAGCCCCCTCCTCGACTCGAGTTGTCTGCTCGGGTACACAGTCTAGAATATATAACCAGGTTTTGAATTTAGAATAGGACGTTTATTTGCATCACGTATGACTTAGGGGACTCAACACAGGGGTTGAGTCCGTCTAGAACAGGTAACCAAATATGAAAAGACCACCATACATTTTACGTGTTGCATTTATTTGTCTCGGGCCATCATGCTGACCGGTTTTAAAAAAAAATTTGTGAAATTGAGAAAAAGAGAAAAGAGAAAAATTTTAGTAATTGTTTAGTTTTAGAAAAACCAATGCCCAAATAGTACCGAAATGCTGCCGGATTTTTGAAAAGAAAAATGAATAAAAAAAAAATATTTGAAAAATAGAAAGTAATTGTTGGTCAGGAACAGTTTTAATTATGGCCAATCGGCCCGAACTACGCTGGTTTGATTCTCACCAAGTGTGAGATACGTAGGCAATCCTTGACGGGTCCAACCACACTTTTTGCAAAAAAAAAAAAGCCAAAAAATATCCATTTTATTTTGTCATAAATAAATTAAGGGATGTCGTTTTGTCAAAATAGCTGAATGTCCCAAAAGGGCACCGGAAGGCTGTTTTTGAAAATGGCCATTTTGAATCATTTCCTAACGGTTAGCGAACACAGCCTTACAATCTTCTCTTGAAAGTGCTGAAAGGCCGTATTGGAAAAGTAGTTTTTTTTTACTTGTAAAAATTAGAATTGAAAAACAAGATATATATATAGTGCTTTTCTTTTAGGTCATAAATAAATGATTAAATCATCTTAATAAATGTGCAGGATGAGCACGACTCAAAATGAATCATTTTTGCATAAGATCCCTTTGGAGTTACGTCTGTGGTGGAATGATCTAGGAAGTGAAGGGCAAGATGAAGTTAAGAAATATTTGAAAGATCTCACCGGTTTGGTAGGTATTGTGCCTCGGGGAGATATTGTCAAAGCATTGATTACATGTTGGGACTCAACGCACAATGTGTTCCACTTTTCGGACTTCGAACTTACCCCGACATTAGAGGAAATAGCCAGCTACATTGGGAAAGATGAGGTTCCTTTAAGGCATAAGTATTTGGTTGCACCGAAAATTGTAGCTGTGCACAGATTTTTAGACTCTTTAAAGATAATCAGAACTGTCCATAACACAGATTTGGCAAATGGTTTTTGTACTCTAAATTTCATATATCATCGCTATGGCCATATAGGGGGTTCAACAACCCAGAAAGCAAGATATGTAGCAAAGGAAATCGCCAGAAGTGGGAAGAGCATCGATATTTCGCCTTTATGGTGGTTTTTCTGGGACTTTTGGTATTTCCGAGAAAGGACGGGAACATTGATATAAAGATAGTTGGGGTTGTTAGCACGTTAATTACCCAAGCCAAAAGTACTCTTGCACCTATGATATTGGATGATATTTTTNAAGCATTCAGCCTTACACCCCTTATCGTGTGTTGAGACAACTTGGGAGATGTCAGATAGTACCCAAGGATGATGATCTTAGTTTGCAAGTGGTCGAGATTGGCCCCGATGGAAAGTTTCCTGAAGCATTGGTCCGCCAGTTTGGGTTTTCGGTGAAGATCGGGTTGTGAAGTATGGAACAGCAAATGTGGCAATTGACAGTTGATTGGTTGGACAGACTAGGCTGGTTAATCCAAAATGCATGGCATGATCAATGGAATCAGCCTTTCCATTCAGATAAGTCCTATCCTCTTTCTCTTTTCAGAGTCTTTCTATCCTCAAAAACTTCGAGGTCATTGCATTTCATTTTTCTTGAAATCTGTCTATAAGACATTTCAGTCAAAGCTAATTACCAACTTCCCAGTTGTATGGCACAACGAGATCGTAACATGTCAAAAGAAAGTAAAACATGGAGGACCAATGTAAATCCTATCAGAAGGGTAATCCGATAATTGGTGGGAGGAGCAAAGTTTCACAAAAAAGGGAGCAGAAACACCAAGAAAGTAGCATGAGGTAAAACATTTGGTTCATCAGGATCAGAGGGTTTGAAAGTTAGCCGGGAATCATGGCAAGTCAAAACAAGTTCAAAGAAGCAAGTCGAAGCAAGTTCGGAAGCGGGAGCATGGCCAACAAGAATGCCAGCAGCTAACCACCATTTTTATATTAACAAATCGTTCTTTGATTAAAACAGGGGCAGAAAGAATTTTTCTTTGTAAGTAGGAGCCCACCTGGATAACAGGGGAACACTTTCCAAAGTTAGCAAGCGGGCGCCCACCTGAAGAACAAGGGAATACATTCCAAAGCGCAGCAGTCAGGCACCCACCTGGAGAACAAGGGAAGTATAATGCAAGTCTTATCTTTCAAGTTAAATATTAAGTAACACAACGCGCCCAGTTATCAAACTGGGGCAGAAAATTTTCTTCGTTTTGTATGATTGCTGTAAGCAGGAGCCCACCTGAAGAACAAAGGAATACTTTTCAAATTCGGCAAGCAAGAGCCCACCTGAAGAACAAGGGAATACTTTTCAAATTCGGCAAGTAGGAGCCCACCTGAAGAACAAGGGAATACTTTTCAAATTCGGCAAGTAGGAGCCCACCTGAAGAACAAGGGAATACTTTTCAAATTCGGCAAGGAGGAGCCCACCTGAAGAACAAAGGAATACTTTTCAAATTCGGCAAGCAGGAGCCCACCTGAAGAATAAAGGGAATACTTTTCAAATTCAGCAAGCAGGAGCCCACCTGAAGAACAAAGGGAATATCTTTTTCAGCAAGCAGGAGCCCACCTGAAAAAACAAAGGGAATATCCTTTCAAATTCAGCAAACAGGAACCCACTTGGAAAATAAGGGAAGTACAATCCAAATTCTAGCTTTTAATTTTAATATCTGATAGCATGATGTGCCCAGTCACCATACTAGGGCAGAAAAATTTTCTTTGGTTGTCTGTTTTGTCGTAAGCAGGAGCCCACCTGAATAACAAGAGAATAATTTCTCAAAATAATCGCAAGCAGGAGCCCACCTGGAGAACAAGGGAATACATTTTCAAGCAATCGTAAGCAGGAGCCCACCTGGATAACAAGGGAATACTTTCTCAAAATAATCGCAAGCAGGAGCCCATCTGGATAACAAGGGAATACCTTTTCAAGCAATCGCAAGCAGGAGCCCACCTGGAGAACAAGGGAATACCTTTTCAAGTAATCGCAAGCAGGTGTCCACCTGAAGAATGGACACATATTTCAAAACATCGTCAAGGCAACAGCCAGAATTCCATTGAAAGAGCACAAAATACCAGTTCAAGGCAACACAAGAGCAAGTTTTAAAGCATAGATAGAATTTTTTGTAACTCATAGAGCATAGCTTAGGCTAGCTTCTTTTTATCTTTACATGGTGTAATAAGGGGATCAGCAAGCAGTAACAGCAACAACAACAGTAAAATCACAGCTTTCCGGTAGTCCCAGCTACCAAACACTCCTAAACTACACTGACCTGATTCTTGTTTAGCCCGGGATATGTAGGCAACCTCTGAAGCAGGGTGCGGTCAAACATTTTTAAAATGCTTCACACGGAATATGCGAATGGGCAAAAATCCCTCATTACCGGTCACTCGTCTTTGCACGAAAACTCTTCGTGTTTCCGGGCAAAGAGGGGCAGCTATGAGCACATGATTTTTGCCCTAAGCAAATTATTCCTAAAATCCAAACAAAATAATTTTTCATTATTTTTTTACAATTTTGTTGATATTGGTTGCATTTTTTGTATTAATTAGTTGCATAATAATTCATACTAAAATTACAAAAAATATGCATATGCATTAGGATTTTTAATTTTATAATTTTTCGAAACAATTTAAGGAATAAAAAATATATAGCATTTTTAATGTTGCTTTTAGAATTTAATTAGTTTAATTTCACAAAGGGATAAAATCAAAAAAAATAATAAAAAAATAAATCTGGAAAATATAAAATACAAAAATAGAAAGAATAAATACAAAATTATAAAATAGGAAACAAATACATATATAAACAAAAATGAGAATTAAAGAAAAATAGGCTTGGTTTACATTTTTGGGTTTATTTGGACTTAGCCCAAACAAAAAACCTTCAAAAAAATATGCCCAGGCCCAAGTGTCCATACCCGTCTGCCCTACCCTTAACCAAACGACCACGTTTTGAGATAGTTAAATCTGAGCCATTGAAATTAATTAATCCAACGGTTGAGGTCTGATCCTATTTTAAAATGAAACGACGACGTTTTGCATTGGCTGATCTCGACCATTCATTAATTGATCTAACGGTCGAGTGGCTTCATCTCTTTTTAAATAAAACGACGTCGTTAAGAGCCAAAAAATCTAAGCCGTTCAATTTGATCAATACAATGGCTCCAGTTCATCATTACACTTTTAATATAACTAATAACAAAACCTAAAAATCATTTCTTCATCTCTTCATATGCCGTCTTCCTCAGCCGCCTCAAATCCCCACCGACCCCCGCCGGAACCCTACCGGCGGGAAACGCCAGTTACGCCAACCGGCCCCCAAAAAACACCATCGAACCCCCTTGAGTCCCTAATCCACCCCTCTACCCTGTTTCCTTCGAATCCCCCTCGTTCTGTTCGAATATCAAAAAATGTGTCGCCGGAACCCTAACTCCGGCGAACACAACTTCGTCCAAACTAGCCCAAAATCACACCAAACCACCTTCTGATCACCCTCAACACTATTCTAAAAGTTTTGAACCTTAAAAAAATACTGGAGCGACTCGAATTAAAATTTGAAGTTCTCCGGTGACCAAAAATTCAAGAAAACTGATGCCAAACATCCCTGGATTCTTGGAGATTTTGACAACTAAAAAAAAAGAAAAGAAGAGGCTGTCTAGTAAAAAAAAAAAGAGACTAAAATCTAAGTTTTCTTTTTTCTTTCCCTTATGTTTCTTGTTTTCTTTGCATGTTGGTTTTCTTTGCATGATTAGTTGTTTACTGATTAGGGTTTATCTTTTTAATATGCTGATATATTTTAGTTTTAGGTTTAGTAAATATTAGGTTTTTCTGATTAATTTTAATTTAGCAAATAAATTTATATAAAATAGTATAATTGAATTTTCATGATATTCAATGTCATTTTAATTGTTTGTTTGGTTTCTGAAATTTGTTGATTTTGATAATTGTTAGTCAATGATAAATTGTTAGTCAGTATAAGTCTGATTACTTAGGGTTAATTAGTTATTTTAGTTATAGCTGTTAATTGATAATCAATAATTAGTTGATTTGGTTCCTAATCGTTAGATAATTCAATTGTTAAAATTCTGATAATTAAGGTCATATTAGTGTGATAGTTTAATAATTCAGGGATAAAAGGGCAGTAGGTTAATTTGTAAATCTGATCTAGATTCAGGGGTCTTTTGGGTACATAAAAAGAGTTAATGGTAATAAACCTAAGGAAGTGGGGGTATTTTGGGAATCCTAAAAGGGCAATAGAGTAGATCTTTAAGTGAAGTAGGGGTAGATAGGGAATTATATTAGGTTAGAAGGTTCTAGATGGGGTGTTAGCATAATTTTTCATAAATAAGGTTAGTCAATTGAATTGTAAGTAAAAGAATAAGGGTCAAACTTAAATAAAAAGGGGACTAAATCATAAAATCTGAAATTCAAAGTTCCCTCCATTTTTAAATCGATAAATAGACATCAATGTGCATCATTTGATAAGTTTTTGCAATCTGAAAATATCCCTCAAGCAATTCTGCCATTATAGATCCAAATTCTCGAAATTAACTACTTCCAAAACTTAAAAAAAATATATTAGACTTAGTAGAAATATCCAAAGATTCACTGTTTTATTAGTTTTCAGTTTAATTTGAAGGCTGTTTGTTGATTCTCGCTAATTCTGGTAGTTGAAATGTTGTGAAGAAGTACTGAATTGGTCGAATTTGTGTTATTCTGGTTTATATCTCATGTTGTTGGCTTAAATCTGGTGTTGCGAAGCTGTGATTGAAATTTGTTGTTCTGATTCTGTTGTTGTTGCTGATTAGAGATCTAATTCATCTTCTTCTCATATTTTTCCTACTCAGGTACACGTTTATACTCACTGATGTAATTTCGAATTTGAGCAATGGAATAAGATGTTCATTTGTCGTACCAAATTTCCTTAGCAATATATATGTGTACTAATCTGATCTATATAGAATCTAGCTAGGACAATTTGTATTCATTAGGAATAGTTGAGTTTGTAATTTGGACTATAATTTTCGTACTGTTTTACTATTATATTTAGATGAGTATAATACTTGATTTGTAATAATGCTCTAGTAGACTTTAGAATATATTGTGTTAGAAAAAATAAATTGCTAGATATAAAATAGTTTCGGACAACTAGTATGTAATGAGAAATCTGGAAAAATATTTCATTGATTGTATTTTATTTTTTACCTTAGTATAACTTCCTATTGTTAGAAACTAATAAGTAAAAATAATAATTTCATGAGCTTTCAATTGCAACGACATTTTCAGTAATTCAGAGTTAATAATGTTAGCTTGCATTGGTTTAAAAATGATGTTTCCTGCTTGATCCTTATTTTAATAATGTCCAGGGTTCATAGATAAATAGACAAATAAGCAAATCTGAATATGAAATAAAAATAGAATTTAAAGGTTCTGTTAATTTTTACAATGTTATTGAATGCATTTAGGATAGTTTGAAATCAATACAGCATGTTTTTCGTCTTTTAATTGAATTAAATTTTGGTTTGCACGTAAGGCCCAATGGCCTGGTTCTATGGTTTTAACCTCAGTTCATGCAACTCAGGCCTACTTTCAATAGCTAGTTATTTCACATTTGGGCCTGGGCTACGGTATTTGATAATTATCCTGACTTGTGAAGGCCTGGTCCTGCTTAAGGCCTATTGTTGAGAGACTTTATATAGCATACATATTGGATTTTTTGAGCCCAAATCTAAAAAATACACTTGGACTTGTTTATATTACACAATAGATTAAAATGCTCACATTAGTAAAGACTTTTCCTTTGTTTTAGAGACAATCCTTTAATAGATAATAGTAGTTACTTTGAGACTGGCCTTTTAATAAAAAATGATGAGATGAGTCTCGCCAAATTAAAAATATATAATTGCGGGGCCCTCAATAATTGCTTAAATAAAAAATATACATAGAAATTCGGGATGGACCATTTAGCAAATTTTACGGTCTTCCCCAAAGTTAATAAACGCGTAGTTGCTTTAGGCGCGATTGTAATAATATTACTTTCCTAAATACGGGTGCACATTATGTGACCCAAATCCAAATCTCAACGAAGTCGAAATGTGTTAAAAGCCACGGGCGTTCTGGTACGGCGTGGTTCGAAATACATTTTTACGACGTTGTAATTCTTGTAAATAAATAATAAATATAATAAAAGCAGGTTATTAATAAAAGGCACATAAAAATAGAACATGTATTGAAATTAGATAAAANTTAATCTCCCAAGTGGCGACTCTGAATAAATAATAATAAATCCCGTTCCGACTGTCCTTTAATTGGAAAAACTCTTTTACGCCCTTCGCGGGGTGTATTAAATTCGTAAAAAGGAGCTGTGACAACAGACATAACCTTTGCTTAGCATTGGTTTTGAATCTCCTTATACTATGATAGATTGAGTTGACTTGTTTGAAGAGTTGCTTGGAAAGGATTAAGGACTCAACGGGTATAAGGTCCCGATTCATAGGTTAACAGTCTTCCTAGTAGGCTATCAGCTCAGCGGAGGTGTTGGTGCACTCTACTTGCTCCGGAGTTGCCTATTTGGTCAGTATGCTTGGATATGTATTGATTGGTATGGCGGGGCCCCGTCCCGACCTTTATAAGTTTATGTACTCTTAGAGTCTTGTAGACAGATGTCAGGTGTATGAATACTTGTTTGGCCTTGTCGTACTATATTTTGAGTTTACAAATGGTCATGCCGACCTTATAGACCCGTATGTCACATGTATAAGTTTGTATATCATGTTGGGTCATCATATGTTGAGTATTCCGTTATGTTTTATTCTTGTTATCTCGTGACGGGTTTTCTGGCTCATTTACTCATGATAGTATGATAAGAAAGATATATTACGTCGGTACTCGGTTGAGTAAGGCACAGGGTGCCCGTCGCGGCCCTTTGGTTTGGGTCGTGACAAAAGTGGTATCAGAGCAGTTCCGTCCTAGGGAGTCTACAAGTCGTGTCTAGTAGAGTCTTGCTTATGGGTGTGTAGTGCACCGCACTTATAAGCAGCAGGCTGCAGGACATTTAGGAGTATCACTATTTTTTCTTACTCTAGATCGTGTGGTAGAGCTCAATTGTAAGAATTCAAACTTCTAAATTCTATTTTATTCGTAACACAATGATACCTCATCCAAATAGATAGTTGGTGTCACACCTCCTTTCGGCGCTACCGCACCCTGCGAAGGGCGTGGTAAAGGGAGTCTTTTTCAATTAAAGGACAATCGAAACGGGATTCGTTTATTAAGAAATTTAGAGTCACCACTTGAGAGATTTATGGTGTCTCAAGTCACCGGTTTGAATCCCGAATCGAGGAAAAAGTTTAACTCTGTTTAACAGTCGCGAACCAAAAATCTGGATAAGGAATTCTGTTAACCCGGGGGAAGGTGTTAGGCATTCCCGAGTTCCGTGGTTCTAGCACGGTCGCTTAACTGTCATATTCGGCTTATTTATCTGATTTTTTAAAATATGCTAAAACCTATGTACAAATTTTAGCCTTTAACCGCTTTTAATATTATCATTATTTTAAAGAGAATTGCAACATCGTGAAAATACATCTCGAACCACGTCACATCAATGTACCCGTGGTTATTGACGTATTTCGACTCCGTTGAGATTTGGATTTGGGTCACATAAATGTGCACCCGAGTTTAGGGAGGTAAATTATTAAAAGCGCACCTAAAGTGACTAGAGTATTATTATTTTGGGGAAGGTCGTGAAATTTTGTTAAACGGCCCATCCCAAAGTCTGAGTAATTAACATAAACATTTAACGAGGGCCCCGCAATTGTATATTCGATTTGGCGAGGCTCGTCTCATTTTATTATTAAAAGGTCATCCTAAAGTAAACTATAATTTTCTACTTTATTATTTGTCTCTAAAAGACCAATTAATTCACAAATATAAATTCGGGCGTCGAATTCAAGTCCGAATTCAAACAAAAGGGAAAACCCTTTTAGCTTGAACCCGCTACCTAATTCGAAATTCAAACTCATATGAGTAAATTAATTCCCTATTCCTAGTATACTTTGTTAAAGGGGTTTGACCCACAGTGATTATTTTGGGCTTTAAACATATGTGGCCAAATATTAATTAATTATCAATCTAGAATCTAATAAGCTACTAGATTTGAATACCAGGCTTTAAGCAGGAAGATTTTTCAGAATTTTATTATTGAACCTTTAATTTCTAAAAATAAAATTATAATTAATAGTGAGCACATGTAATCCATTTTCAGTCTATTATCAAAGAACATATTTCTGCTATCTATTCACAGTATCTACACTAGCCATTTTTTATGCTTCCTTTTCACATTGGTTTGGACTTCCAGCTGAGGGTTATGGTATTAGAATCAATACTTATTCCACATTACCAATTGGAATCAAATTAGACGTGAGAACATACACTTCTACAAGCTACCGTCATTAGGCAAGACCTTTCCTGTTAATGACATCTAATACAGCCTTAGACGGTTCTTAACAGTAGAACAACAACAATTATCAGATGTATATGTAATCACTATTAAAACTAACTAAAATAACATAAGCTATCACATTTTGCCTAATCATGACAAACAAAAAGACCTAAAAGCAAAGTTTAACAGTCTAATTTATTACATGTATAGCAATGTCTAAATAAAAATAAGCTAAATTTATAGTATTTACATTAACTGCAGTAAAACAAATTGACAAAGCAGTAAATGAACTTCATTTAACACCAAACATCACTTGTATTATCATTTCGCAGGAGAAATTATATCAAAATACACCCAAACGTGTACCTGGAATTAAGTAAAAGAGAAGGAGGAAGTCAGTGAACAGTTTTGGCAAATAATAGCCACAAACAGTAGCAATAAGATCCAATTTGAACCAAACAACCTCTCAAAAAATCCCAGGATAAATTATAGAAGGATAATACTCAATAGATAACCAAATGCAGCTTAATTAAACCCAAAAACCACTTGAAATTGCACTTAAAACACTTCTGAAAGTTTCAGCAAGCCACAACTCAACCAAAACCAAACAATCAAACTCAAAATTGCTCGAAACTCAAACTAATGAATCTCTGAAGTTTCTGGAACTAGAAGAATAGAATTCAGCAATTACAAATCGAAATCAACTAGAATTATCTAATGGAACAGTAATATTTTTTTTTTGATTTTTCTACTGATTTTCTATTATTTTTTTGGATTTTTGAAGGTTTTAATTTCAAATTTGAATCTGAAATTGAAGAGGAGGTTTTGGGAGAAATTTTTGGAGGCTAGAAACTTCTGATTTTTCCAGGGATTTCACTAACTTTTGTTGTCTCTCCGTGTGTGTGTGTGTCTCCTTCTGATTCTATTTTCCAGCCTTTTTATAGGCATTCCATTAGTGCATTCCTCCCTCTCCTTATCTTTCAATTTCCTTATACCCCATTATCCTAGTGCTGATTATTTTATCAGTTAGTGCACATTTCAGCCCCTTAAAATCAGCAATACGTGCCATTCCCATTAAGAAATGTTTCCACTTAGTCTAATAGCAGCCCTAGTTTAATTATTAGGTAATTTAATTCCCCAAACTACCCCTTAAGCTGCTGAAATTTACTGCCCTTATCTCTCATAATCTGTACTCTAGACTTATAATAGTTATAACCAACACTGGTCATTAATCACCAAATAAATACACAGCTATAACCAATTCTAGTCTTAATTCATGCAGTTATTTAAACAAAAATGAAGCAAGGCATGAGGTTTAGGTGAACAAAACTGAACATCAACTAGAGCAATTATTAAGCTTAAAACATAAAATTAACATAGAAAGAAACCAAATAGATAACCTACTGGGGAAAGGAATTTACACTATGATCATGTTGTTCTAGTAATCAAAACTGAAAAACTACTTTACGACATGTATTCTGTCGCCTATACAAACCGTTTTGTATAACTGTTATTGACAATAAACATAAAAATACAACAGATGATTCAAATGGCATTTGACAGAAAAATTTAGTTATAATACAACCTAACTAATCGACGAAACTTATCAAATCGATTACACAACCTATTATATACTACACAACGAAACAGAAACAATTCGACCAAACAAAAAGGTCATTTGAAGATGGACAGAACAAATTCAAAGACAAAAATTGAAAATTTAAATAAGCTAAACTAAACGTGTAATCAGACATTAACCGAATATATGAAGAATAAAAGGAAAGGAAAAGAAAAATTACCTTCAAAGCTTAAACTGGACGGACCTGGGCTCAAACTCATACTTCGATCATTTTGAGGTTGAACGGACCTTAGTCGGAGTGTTCTCAACCGAAAACACTCCGATTAATGTCTATTAAACCCCAAATCTCTAATTAATTGGACAAATTCTTAACATTTGGTTTTCTAGGGTTCTTGAGGGTGTGATTTGAGATTCGAATAGTTCGGGTTTGATTCGAACCAAACCAATGGTGGTTTGGTGATTAGGAAGGTCAGAGTGTGATAGGGTGTGAGTTTGAGCTTGGTTGGAGTGGGTTCAAGTTTTGCTCGAATCTTCAAAAGAAGATTCGAGACGATGGGGGATGATTCGAGCTAAACGGTTCATGGATTTGTGGAGAGGGTGGCTAGAGGGTTCAGGGGTGTTATTTGGGTGGCCGGCGGCGTTGTTGCCGCCGAGTTTCAGGCGATGGAGAAGGAGGGCGGCGCTAGGGTTTGGGAGGGGTCGTCTCTGATAGAGACGATGGAGAGACAAATGGGGTTTGGCCGGGGGGTGAGGTATTTATTGGGAATATATACGGGGTGGGGAGGTTAATTGTGGATCGTTGGATCATTTACAATCGACGATCAGGATTGAAGGGGAGATCTGAACGTCGTCGTTTGGTTTAGTATGGGGACTGGGTCGGTTCAAGGAAAACAAGTCGGGTTATGGGGTGAGGTCTTAGACCGTTAGATGAGGAGGGATGAACGGTCGAGATTCGCTGGTCTTGAAACGACGTCATTTGATTCGTCTTTGAGAGCTGAAGGCTTGGACCGGGTAAGAAAATATTTTGGGCCTGGACTTTGGTCAAATTTTGGACGGCCCAGTCCGATTTTCCTATATTTTTTTTTGTTCTTTTCTTCATTTTAATTCCTTAATTGCTAATTAATAAAACCAAAATTCTTACTTAAATGATAAAAATCAAAAATTAACTAAAATACTAATTAATTTCTAATAAAAATTATCACGCATAATTAATACCAATTTAAAATCACACAATTTTACTTTAAATGCTACAAATACAAATTACATTATTTTTGTGATTTTCTCATTTTTGTAAAGAACACTTAATTATTCTTAATTGTGCTATTAAATCCTAAATGTAAATGCGACATATTTTTCATGTTTATTATTTTTTTTTTACTGATTTAAACAAATAAACATGCACACACAGGCGCAAAAAATAGGAGAAAAATAACACGAAATCCACGAAAATTGCAAACAACACCAAACTATATTATTTTGAATTTTTGGGAGTAATTCTCATATAGGGCAATAATCACGTGCTCACAGTTGGTAAGAGATTAAATGTTGCTATGGAAGAGTTGATTCAATAGAACTCGATTTTGCATCATGCTTATGATGAGTAAATAAAAAGTCTTCAGTAGATTACGTGTGTACTAAGACGCGTAAGTTTCTTGATAAGCAGGCCTAAGGCATGAATATATATCCACCCATATGGTTTAAAAATCAACAAGAGAATCAGAAGTTAAATACAAGTTTCAACAAGTAAAAAGAGCAAGGTGGCAAAGGTTACGAGGTACCAGTTAGTGAAGTTTTTGAGTTTTTACAATTCAGGCAGAGAAATATATGTATTATGAGTTACCTTCAACAGTAACAGAGGTATGTACAATCGACCATGCCCATCTCAGTATGTCCTATGAGAGTTAACAGATATAGTTTACGAGAAGAAGGGGATAGCAAGATCCAATTGGGGCTAGAGTAACTCAAAATGGCAGATGGATTATTATCATAAGCTAACATTTCTGAAGGATAAATATATTTTTCAAAGGTGGTAATAGTTCTCCTTTTGAGACACCCCGATGGTGCGATATAGAATAGTACATTTAGATATGAATACTAGAATGTCTGGAAAAATTTAAAAGATTGGCACTGGAATCCTAGAAGGGATAAATATTTACCTTTGTATGGCTCTCGTTCCTATTAAAGAGAGAATGATAGGTGACCTAAAGAGCCAATGAGATAAAGCAAGGGGGGCTAAAAGTGAAAGAATGCATTGTTGAAGTTATCAGAATAAAGTGATAGACAGAAATATTAGCCGGAGAATAAAAAGAGAGTAATTGAAGTATTATGAGTAATATGTGATAAATGGATGATAATGGTAAATCAAAAAATGACAGAATGACAGAGTCTATAGTCAAGTGAAGGAAAAGACAAGAGGTGACATGCCTTGAGAAAATAATAGAGTATAGGCCAAAGGTCATATCCTCATTTCGAGAAATGAGTTGGTGAGTCCAACGCGATTACCAGAAGGCTAAGTTAGACCCCCTATAGTAACATAAATTAGCATGGCCTAGTAAAAAAGATAAAACGAACATGAATTAGGGACTAGAGGATTTGATAATGGTCGACATCGTGAGAATTTTAGAGATCTTGCTCCAACAATAAAATAATAGAAAACAGACAAATAACCTTTAAAGGTTATTTAGGAAGTCACTTACCTAAAGCAAGCACTCTGAGTAGAGTTAATCTTAAGGGACTAAGTGTATCGGTTACACTAGGTGTCACCTTCGTGCGTAAGAAATTTAGTTATCCCTGGTACAGAAGGTTACCATAAGGTGATTAAGGTTCATTGATAATGTGAAAAGGCGTCAAAGATGAATAGGTAAAACATCTATAGGTAGATCATCATAGTACAAATCTTAGTACTCCCCTAAAGGGGGAATATGGTGTGATATGGTATTAAGTCAGAGTTAAGCGGTTCAGGTAACTATGGAATGGTAAAGGAAGAATGTGGTAAAAAGGATAAAGGAATGATGTTGCATTTATTCAGTTCCTACAGATATGTTTCGACTCCAGAACATTATGCAAACACGATGTGAGCACGTGATTTTGCCCTATATGAATTACTCCCATAATTTCAAAACAAAATAATTTCTTTTCATTATTTGCAATTTTGTGAATTTATGTGGCATTTTCTGTTATTATTCGCATTTGTATGTGCACGTTTTATTTAATTAATGAAAATACAAAAATATATTGCATTTGCATTCAGGATTTAACTTTGTGTTTTTTAATTAAGTAGAAAATTAGTTATTTTATAAGAATTGGAAAAATCACAAAAAATGGTTATTTTTACATTATTAATTTTAATCTTTGAATTTTGATAGTTTTTCTCTTTAAATTAGGTTTTAATTACTTGCGGTAATTATTAGTTGGAGTTAATTCAATTTTGTAGGTTAATTTAGTTTTAAGAATTAATTTAGTATTTTGAAAAGAAAAGAAAAATAGGATTTGAGAAGTCAATTTTGGGCCTTTGTTTTAGTCTTAAAAATCGCAAGCCCAATTCCATACCCATCAAAACCCGGTAACCCAAGCCCAACTCCATGCCCCAACCCGGTCCAACATCCCCATTAAAAACGATATCGTTTGGCCTCGTTAAATCGTAGCCGTCGAGGTTGCCTGATCAGACAGTTTGGAAGTCGGGGTATCTTAATATATTATTGTCCTAACGCCCCCTACCCCTCTCACTCGTCTCTCACCCTTCCCCTGTAATGCTGCCGCCGGAAATCACCCCACGGCGGCGGCAAGTCTCCGATGGCCCTCAAATTTACACCCCAGCTTTGTCTCCCTTCCCTCATACCCATACCACACTCCATTTCCCCCAAATCCCAATGTATCGCCTCAAATTGTGGAAACCCTAGTTCGCCGCCCCTAAACTCCACCACCTCAAGGTGACATCGCCACCTCCGCTCCTTACCAAATTAACACCCTAGAGCCTCCTTGACCCCCTTTCCCCAAATCTATGACCAGCTTCCCTCGAATCTGTCTGGAACTCGTCGAATATTGAAACTGAAGCTCGAGTCCTTGAAGCCAAATCCAAACCCATACATGCAGAGTTATTGCTCTAGTTCTCATGAGCTTTTAGGGCTGATTTTGTCACAAATAGCGTTGTTCGCTTGTTCTTGATAAAGAACAAGTAATTGATGTTATTCAAGGACGAAATCGGAGTGCCAAGCCCCAGGTTCGAGCTCTAGTCGGTGAGTTCTTCCTTCATTTCTTGCTTCACCTCTCCTCCTTTTTCTCTGGTCGATTCAATCCTTTAGTTTTGCTGGTTGAGAGTTGGTTATGTTGTTGTGTTCTTCGTTAAGTTTCACTTTCCCGAATTTGTTTCTTTAACTGCTTTGGTCCGTTAAGCATGAATTTGTTAGTACCTCTGTTTAATTACTCCAAACCCACTTAGGGTTAATTCTGCTTTGTCAACCTTGTTATTATTGATCTTTGTCTCCTTTTAATTCATAAATGTCAAGATAATAGTTAGCAAAGAGTCAAATTGTTTATTTGTGTTACTGTCATTTAGTTTTGTTGGGGCTTGGGTCAGAATTTGAGTCTTAAATATTCATTTGGACTGATTTAGAATCAGCTTTGGGATCTTTAAGTCATTTATGACACAGTTCAAAGATGCTCGGCTGTTTTGAGCCCAGGTAAATTTGATTAGCAAGGTAAATAACATGGGCATGGGGGTAGTTTAGGTATTTGGTTGAGGGAATCTTTTTGATAAAAGAAATGGGAAGCTTCTAGTGGGGGGTTTTTAATTGAATTTCAGAAGTGTAGTAGGTTAGCTTGGGTAACAAGTCAGTAAATAAGGGGTCAAGTAGCAAAAAATAAAATTAGAAAAGGGGTAGAGTTGAAAAGGGGAAATCTGATGTTGCCCTAGTCTTTTGCCTATAAAAGCATCCCAAACTTGCCTTGCAAGGCAGACCAGGTGATAGAGAGAAAGGATTTCTGAAATTGCTAAAAACTCAATCAAATTCACTGTTGCATTGAGTGTTCCTTGGTGATTTTGTGAGGTTTTCAATTCCTGAAATGAATGTTGAATTAATTAGGAGCTGAAATAGTTTCATTTGGAGAGAATCAAGGGATAAGATCCAGTAAATGAACAATTACAGAAGTTCTGACTGCTTTATTAAGTTTCAGTGACCTTTTGATTCATCTTCAACTTCTGAAATTACTTAATTCATCCGGGTGGGAAATGGTCGAGTTTGTCATCAGAAGCTTGGTTTAAGTTTGGTTGGGTCATGGGTTATTTGATTGTATTACTTGGAATTGATTATACCTCATTCCTGGGATTGTGATCTGTTTTGGTTGGCTGTTGATCACTGATTCTACTATTGATTGCTGATACTGCTTCACTGATAGTTCATTTTCTGCTTTGATTTTCAAATTCCAGGTACATTCCCTTGAATTCTAATGACTGTAGGTATCATAATGAAGATGAAATAAGAATTGGAAGCATAGCATCAAATCTTTGTTGTTCTTTTACATTTTCTTCATGATGTTTATATGCTTAATCATCTAGTTCAATGTAATTTAGTTGTTTTCAGCTGGATTTAGCTAAGTTATTATGTTATAATTGAATCATGGACTGTTGACACAAAACTTGAACAAGCATGGATTAGTGGCTAAGTTTGTGTTTAGTTATATTAGCTAAATGTATGGTAACTTGGGACTGTCAGGGACTCCAGCGATAGATTTCTTCAATATATGCTTTAGCTTTAAAATTGGTTAAAATAGGTACTTTGTTTGCATGAGATCCTATATTTGAACAACTGTTGATAATGAGCATATGGTCTATCATGTTTAGAAGGGTTATGGTATATCGTTAAGTGCAAGCTGGTCCTTAAGTAATCATGTATCTATGGTAGCCATAAGTTGATTTGCTTGTCAGTTGTTTAGCTTCCGCACAAATAAAGTTTCTTCGATTTGTTCTTTGTTTAAATAATCAAATTCAGGGATAAAATTCGTTGGTATTAATTAAGGAATCTTAGATTAGCACAGCAGGTTTGATTTCCAATCTCTTTAATCATTGAACTAAACTTGCATAGGTTCGTTTAAGGTCAGCATGCTAACACTTCCCTTTCCCCCGTTAGATCTGGACTTTATTTGAGACAAAACTTTGAAATCACTAAAAAATGGCAATTCAGGTTAATGTATGCTATATGCGTTCAACAGTTGGTCTTATTGCATAGTGAACCAGTTGGATCACAAAATTGGGCCCTATAGATTTGGCCCAAGGTTTCCAGCTACAGGCTCCTTTCAGGCCTGGATGTCTTTTGGGTTCTAGGCAAGCAGGCTTGTCTCCATGACAATTGGACCTTTTGGTCAGTTGGGCTTCTCGCGCAGCCCATTACTGATTTCTTTGTTGTTTTATTGGTTCTCAAGAGGATAAAAACAAAGATAAAGCAAAGGCAATAATGAGATAAGAAAAAGAAGGAAGAGAAAAGAGAAAGAAAAGAAAGTTGCAAATAGAAATAAGAAAACCGGGATGACGCATGCAACTGATCAAAGGCATAATAGAAATGGTTAACTGCTTAGGTGAATTCATGCCCCAAAATGTACGGTTACCAATATGTTAAAGCCCTAACCGCTAACAAAATTATTGTTGATGTATTGAGTCCAGGTAGGTGGTTAGTTGTTGGCATTCTGGCACCTCACTCCTACAACACCCGGTCTAAGGACAAGCTGAACATGGCCAACCAAGAACTAGAGGCGAGTATTGTCGATCCGTCAAAAGAGGTGGATGAATTGGATGTTAATGCGATGAAAGAAGAGATACATAAGTTAAAGCAACAAATGACTGAAATATACCAGGCCAGGTCAAAGGGGAATCCACCACCGGTTAATCCCGCTAACCCTGCTTATATCCTACCGTTGGATCAACCCAGGAGCCTCCTACTGTGAATTCATCTCCAGCCTTTCCCACCTATCAACAATTCTATGGCACCACCTCCCAAACACCACCAGCTCCACAACCCAAACAAGTCCCATACCCTCATCCACCAACCACTCCTATTTTTGTGGCACCTCCACCTGCTGCATTACACCGATCATCCAGTGAGCCTCTGTTCCAGACTCACGACAACTATTATTATCCCTAGAACCTACCTTCAAAGCACCAGAACCATGTTCTTACACTCCTTATTTTGATCTCTCGGCAGAAACTGAGAAGCCTCCTAAGAATCCTGACCAGAAGGAGATGATTAGGAAAGTCAAGAGCTTGGAGCAATCTTTCAGGAATATGCAGGGGCTAGGTGGTCAAGTAAGTGTGGCGCATAAAGACCTATGTTTGTTCCCGGATGTTCAATTACCAACGGGGTTCAAGTTGCCCAAGTTTGATTTATATGACGGGCATTGTGATCCAGTGGCATACCTGAGAGGTTTTTGTAGCAAGATTAGAGGAGCAGGCGAAAGAGATGAATTACTAATGGCGTATTTCAGTCAAAGTTTAAGTGGCTCTGCTTTGGAATGGTACACCCGACAAGATCATGGTCGTTACACTTGGGATGATCTAGCCCAAACATTTGCTTGCCATTTTCAGTATAATCTTGAAATTGTCCTAGACCGTCTATCATAGACAAAAATTGAGAAAAATCCTGGGGAGAGTTTCAGAGAATATGGCTTCCGTTAGAGAGAGCAAGCAGCGAGGGTTGACCCTCCGATGAAAGAGAGTGAAATGGTTGACTATTTCTTGCAGGCCTTGGAGCTCACTTATTTTGGTCTTTGGTGTCAGCGATAGGGAAATCCTTTAACGAAGTGGTAAAAATGGGAAGCATGGTAGAGCAAGGACTCAAATCCAACAAAATCATGAGTTATTCAGCAATCAAGGCGACCACCTAGGCCATTCAAAGTGGCATTGGGGGTGTACCGGGAAAGAAGAAGAAAGAGGACATTGCAACGATTGAGTCAAGAGCTTGGTTCAAGGGCCCATCACCATACTATAACCAGCCTCGACCCTACCCCCAAACTTAACCCCACACTCCATATAGCCCACCATAACACTACTACCCACCGCCAGATCCCCACTTCTCTATCCATCATGCTCAAACATACACTTAACCCCCTACCTACGTATAATGGTGTGCGCCAACCCCACAGAATACCTACTCAGCTCCACAAAATATCTATCCACCCCCAAGAGCCTACAGAAATCCCCCTGGAACAGGTTTCCGACCAAACCAAGCCTTCAAGAATGAGAGGTTGCAGAACCAAAAGACTTTCACTCCATTGGGAGAATCATATACCAGTCTATTCCACAGGTTGAGATATTTGGGTATGTTGAATCCGATTGAGCCTAAGCTGCCAAACCCCCATCCGAGAAATCTTGACCACTCGGTGAGTTGTGAATATTGTTCAGGGGCTCCGGGGTATGACACAGAGAAATGCTAGAAATTAAAAACAGCTATTCAAGAGCTCATTGATACCCATCAGATCGAAGTTCAAGCCCCGGAAGCACCCAATATCAACCAGAATCCGTTGTTGGCCCATCATGAGACCAATATGATTGAGATAGCGCATAAAGGAGGAGAGCCTAAGAAGCCCTCACAGACTATAATGATGATCAGGTCTAGTGAAGTCAGGCCGAGTGAAAAGTCAACTAGTGGGAAGTCGTTGATCAAGTTAAAAGGGACAGAGTAAACCAGTTGTGATAGTTGAGAAAGAGTCTTCAAGCGGGGTTGCAGTGAAACATGGAAAAGCAAAAGTGGTGGTACCAGGGGCAGTAAACAAGCCTGTAGTGGTTGTGGTAGGTGCTCGCACAGAGCCAGTCATCATCAAACTAGTAACTCAGCTACCAATAGTCAACAGCAAGGTCGTCCCTTGGAATTATGGTCGAATAATAGTGACTTACAAAGGGAAAGAGGTCAAAGAAGAAGTTTGTGAGACCCATGGGTTGAATCGCTCGGGGAGATGCTTTGCCCCCGAGGAGTTAAGAAAAGCCAAAACCTCCAAAGATAACCTAGTGTTAGTGAAGAAAGTTGTGACGGAAGAAGAAGCGGAAGAGTTCTTAAATAAGATGAAGGTGCAGGACTATTCTATTATAGAGTAGTTGAGGAAGACCCCTGCTCAGATCTCATTGCTCTCATTGTTAATCCATTCGGACAAGCACCGCCGGGCATTGATGAAAATCTTGAACGAGGCCCACGTTCCTGACAAGATCTCTGTAAATCATCTGTAAAAGATAGCAAACAAGATTTTTGAGGTAAACATAGTCACTTTTTCTGATGATGAATTGCCCATGGAGGGTACTGAGCATAATAGAGCCCTTTATCTTACGGTGAAGTGCGAAGATTTCGTGGTTACCCGGGTACTAATTGATAATGGGTCTAGCACAAAAATTTGCCCTCTCTCCATCCTGGACAAGTTGAAAGTGGACAATGAAAGAATTCACAAGAATAGTATTTTCGTTCGGGGATTCGATGGTGGAGGGAAAGATTTAGTCGGGGAAAAAGTGCTGGAACTGACAATAGGGCCAATTGAATTTACTATGGAATTCCAAGTGCTGGATGTGGCAGTTTCTTACAATCATTTGCTGGGTTGACCCTGGATTCATGTCGCCAAGGCAGTGCCGTCTACACTGCACCAGATGGTTAAATTTGAATGGGACAGACAGGAAATTGTGGTACACGGAGAGGATAGTTTGTGTGCCCAGAATGATGCCATTATACCTTTCATCGAAGTTGAAGATGATAAGGGGTCGTGGGTCTACCAGGTTTTTGATACAGTATCAGTTGAAAAGATCCCAGAAGGGGAATGTGTTCCAATTCCGAAAGTAGCAGCCGCATCAATCATGGTGGCTTCTGAGATGTTGAAGAATGGCTTCGTACCTAGCAAGGGTTTGGGTGCTTCTCTGCAAGGCATCATACAACCAGTGTCTCTTCCCAAAAACTTGGATACCTTTGGTTTGGGATTTAGGCCCACAACTGCGGATGTAAGAAGAGCCAGAAAGTTGAAGTAGAGGGCGTGGGTCCTTCCAAAGCCCATCCTGCGGTTGTTTAGATCATTTGTCAGGCCTAGTGCCAGAAAGCGCCCAGTATCAACGGTTCCCGATTCATTGATTGATGTTGATGGAGATTTGGATAAGGGGTTAGAGAGGTTGTTCAACGATGTGAATATGGTCAAAGCCGGAGAGGGTTAGAGCAAGGCGGATGTGAAATTTGTGAGGCCCTGTGCAAAGATCAACAATTGGGAAGCTACTCCTCTTCCTACTCGGAGGTAGTCTTGGTAGTTGGCTTTGATTTTTCTTTCAGTTTAATCTGGATTATTTCCAGGGTTGTAATTCAGATTCTATGTTTCGTCCGTTTGGATGTGTTAAACCTTGTTATCTTTAAATTTCAATGAAATGCAATTTCCCTTCTTTTTCATTCCTGATAGTTTTTATTTTTGTTTTTCTTTTCTTTCTTGTACAATCCCTTTTATGCTGGTTTTAGTGACATGACATGCATGATGAATCTCCGACCTAATCTTAAATACCAATCTAATTCTGAAATAATAATACAAGAAATTGAGTGTGATGATGATGAGGCTTTTGAAGAGATTAGTAAAGAATTAAGCCATTTTGAAGAAAAACCCAAACCTAACCTGAATGATACAGAAGCAATCAACTTAGGGGATCAAGATAATGTCTGGGAAACCAAAATAAGTGTCCATCTTGAACCACAACTGAGAGAGGAGATAATTAAAGAATTGTTTGAGTACAAAGATATTTTTGCATGGTTATATGACGACATGCCGGGTCTAAGAACTAACTTGGTAGTTCAAAAATTGCCCACTAACCCGGCATTTCCCCTGTCAAGCAGAAGCTGAGGAAGTTTAAAATTGATATGAGTGTGAAGATCAAAGAAGAGGTTACCAAATTGTTTGATGCAAAGGCCATTCGGGTCACGCGGTATCCCACTTGTTTAGCCAACGTTGTGCCTGTGCCAAGAAAGGATGGAAAGACCAGGGTGTGCATTGATTACCGTGATCTCAACAAGGCGAGTTCGAAGGATAACTTCCTATTACCAAATATCCACATATTGATTGATAATTGTGCTAAACATGGGATTGGTTCTTTTGTGGATTGTTATGCGGGCTATCACCCGATCTTAATGGATAAGGAAGATGCGGAAAAAATGGCATTCATCACGCCATGGGGAACATACTGCTACAGGGCCATGCCATTTGGTTTGAAAAATGCTGAGGCAACCTACATAGGGCGATGACAACCATATTCCATGAAATGATACACAGGGAGATCGAGGTCTATGTGGATGAAGTAATTGTAAAGACCAGGAAGCAGTCTGACCACGTCAGGGATCTGAGAAAGTTCTTCCAAAGGCTTCGTAGGTACAATCTTAAGCTCAATCCTGCAAAATGCGCTTTCGGTGTTCCATCTGGAAAATTGTTGGGATTTACAGTTAGCCGTCCAGGTATTGAATTGGACCCATAAAAAATTAAAGTTATACAAGAACTGCCACCTTCGAGGAACAAGACCGAGGTGATGAGTTTGTTGGGGAGGTTAAATTACATCGGCAGGTTTATTGCTCAGCTTACGACAATGTGTGAGCCTATCTTAAAGTTGTTAAAGAAGTACGTTGCGGTCAAATGGACAGACGAGTGTCAAAAATCATTTGATAAGATAAAGGGGTATTTTTCAAACCCATCGGTGTTGGTCCCACCAGAACTAGGGAGACATTTGATTATGTATTTGACGGTTTTGGACAAGTCGTTTGGTTGTGTGTTGGATCAGCATGGCATCACTGGCAGGAAAGATCAGGCCATATACTATCTCAGCAAGAAATTCACAACTTACGAGGTTAAGTATACTCAGCTTGAGAGGACGTGTTGCGCCCTAACTTGGGTAGCACATAAGTTGAAACATTACTTGTCATCTTATACTACTTACCTCATCTCTCAGTTGGATCCATTGAAGTATATCTTTCAGAAGTCTATGCCCACAGGGAGGCTCGCAAAGTGGAAAATCTTGCTCACAGAATTTGACATTGTCTATGTGACCCAGACTGCGATAAAATCTCAGGCATTGGCCAACCATTTGGCCGAGAATACGGTAGATGAAGAATATGAACATTTGAAGACATACTTCCCTGATGAAGAGGTAATGCATGTTGATGAGTTGGAACAAGTTGAGAAGCGAGGATGGAAACTTTTCTTTGATGGGGCGGCCAATATGAAAGGCGTTGGGATAAGAGCGGTACTTGTTTCTAAAATAGGGCAACACTACCCTGTTATGGCTCAACTTCATTTCTATTGTACTAACAACATGTCCGAGTATGAGGCATGATCTTGGGTTTGAGGTTAGCTGTAGACATGGGTGTCCAAGAAGTCTTGGTTATGGGAGACTCAGACCTTCTGGTACACCAGATTCAAGGAGAATAGGAAACACGAGATTTGAAGCTTATACCGTACCGACAATGTTTGCATGATCTTTGCCAACGATTTTAATCAATAGAGTTCAGGCACATTCCAAGGATTCATAATGAGGTTGTCGATGCTTTGGCCACCCTGGCATCAATGTTGGATCATCTAGATAAGGCTTATGTGGACCCTTTACAGATTCAGGTCCCTGACCAGCATGCTTACTGTAATATGGTGGAAGACGAACTTGATGGTGAGCCATGGTTTCATGATATCAAAGAATATATCAGAATGGGGGTGTATCCGGTACAGGCCACTGGTGATCAAAAGAGAACAATTCGACGGTTGGCAATTGGATTTTTCTTCAGTGGAGGGGTGTTGTACAAAAGAACTCCAAACCTTGGGTTGTTGAGATGCATAGATGCTAGACAGGACACAACTATCATGATCGAGGTACATTCTAGAGTCTGTGGACCGCATATGAGTGGGTACGTATTGGTAAAGAAGATTCTCCGAGCAGGTTATTATTGGCTTACTATGGAGCGAGATGGTATCAATTTCATGCGCAAGTGTCATCAGTGCCAAGTGCATGGAGATTTGATTCACTCTCCACCATCAGAATTGCAAACAATGTCTGCACCATGGTCTTTTGTTGCGTGGGGCATGAATGTCATTGGGCCAATTGAGCCAGCAGCATCAAATGGGCACATGTTTATTCTGGTGGCCATTGACTATTTCACCAAGTAGGATGAAGCCAAAACATTCAAGTCTGTGACCAAGAATGCGTTGGTTGATTTTGTACATTCAAATATAATTTGTCGGTTTGGATACCAAAGGTGATCATTACAGACAATAGAGCTAATCTCAATAGTCATCTGATGAAAGAGGTATGTCAGCAGTTCAAGATTACACATCGCAATTCCACCCCTACCTCTGCAAGGCAAACAGAGTAGTTGAGGCGGCCAATAAGAATATAAAGAAGATACTCCGAAAAATGGTGGAGGGTTCTAGACAGTGGCATGAAAAGCTGCATTTTATATTGTTGGGTTATCACACTACTATTCGTACTTCAGTAGGAACGACTCCTTATTTATTGGTGTATGGCACCGAGGCAGTGATACCTGCGGAAGTGGAAATCCCATCCCTTCGGATTGTCGCAGAAGCCAAAATTGATGATGATGAGTGGGTCAAAACCCGCCTGGAGCAATTGAGTTTGATCGATGAGAAAAGATTGGCAGCAGTGTGTCATGGCCAATTGTATCAACAGAGAATGGCAAGAGCATATAATAAGAAGGTGCGTCTACGAAAGTTCGAAGTGGATCAGCAAGTGTTGAGATGTATCCTTCCACATCAGGTTGAGGCCAAAGGCAAGTTTGCCCCAAATTGGTAGGGCTGTTCATCGTGACGAGAGTGTTGTCCAATGGTGCTTTGTATTTAACAGACATAGAAGGCAAGTGTGTAGAAATGGCCATCAATTCTGATATGGTCAAGAGATATTATGTATGATTTTCTTTGGTTTAATTGCATTTGTTTGGACTCGACATGTTTTGGAGATCGGAATGACGAAGACATTTTGTTCTGCTATCTAAACACTTTATCCTTTGTTACCCCTTTTGAGCTTTATTTATTTTCTCTTATAGCCCTCTTTTGGAATCAGTAGCAAAGTTCAGAAACGCAAGCGTAAAGGATAAGTAAAGGAAAAGAGAGAAAACAAAAATGAAAATGAAAAAGAAGAATAAAAGGAAAAGAGTAGAAAAAGAAAAAGAAAAAGAAAAAGAAAAAAGATATAAAAAGAAAAAAAAAAGGCAAAAGGAAGAAAGAAAAGAAAAGAAGAGAAAATGGAAGAAAAAGAAAGGAAAAATCACAACAACAAAGTAATTTCTATGACATGAACTACGTTAGACCTGATTCCTTTAAGGATACATAGGCAGCCTCACGGTTCGGTCCCATCAAAATAAAAATTCAAAAGTCCCCAAGCAAGAAACTGGGGCAGAAGTTGCGGTTGTTGTAAGAAATTTGATTCCAAATATCACGGCGATCCTTCCCACTTTGAAATATTAAAACTCATGCCCTAGTTCTTCCCCTTTTTGCTAATTTTGGTCAATGGATTTTTGTTCATCGCGAACGCGGGGATTTGACCGCGTTCACATAGAGTTAAATGTCAGCTGGCAAATGGGTTTTAAATGATATTTCATCCGCGAGATTAAGTTATTTTCCTCTATTGTTGAACACCTTGAGAGCTTTAGGACGGGAATTGAAGAGGGTTTCAACTGGGATTGATTGGAGGTAAGTCCTATGAACTAAAAACACGTTTTTATTGTGAATTTGACCTTGTAATTTTAAACCCAGTTGAATTGTTTTTGAGCCTTTAATATCCTTTCCTTCTAGCCCTATCCAAAAGCCCACATTACGGTCCAAAGAAAGACCTTCTGATCAGCCTTCAAAAATGCCAAGTCGAGCAGGAAGAGGTGATTCATATCAGGGGCAACACTCCGGTCCAAGCAGTAAAAGTAATGAAAAATGAGAGAGTCTTATTGGTGAAAACCCTCACGAACACCGTAAGGCAACGAGAGCTGAGAGAAATAAAAAATGAGAGAGTTTTATTGGTGAAAACCCTCACGGGCACCGTAAGCCGACGAGAGCTGAGAGAAATAAAAAATAAGAGAGTCTTATTGGTGAAAACCCTCATGGGCACCGTAAGGCGACGGGAGCTGAGAGAAACAAAATAAGAGAGTCTTATTGGTGAAAACTCTCATGGGCACCTTAAGGCGAAAGTGAGTTGAGAAGTGAACAAATGAGAGAGGTCTGTGGGTGAAAATCGTTCAGGACACCGCAGGATGAACACAGTTATGGTTTGGGTGAAGAAATCAGGTTATGGAATTCTGGGGCAATAATGTATGGCATCTGAAAGTTGATTGGTTGGAAGGATTGGGCCGATTAGTCCGAAATGCATGTTATGACCAGTGGTACCAGCTGTTCCACTCAAATAAATCTCTTTCCCTTTTTCCTTTTAGTAAGTCGTCCAGTTTTGGATTTTCTTTATCCTTAACTCTCAAGGTCATTGCATTTCATTTCTTTTGGGGTTTGTTTCTCTAAGATGTTTCAATGTTAGTTTTGTTCAAAGCAAATAAGAAATGATTTCAAAGCTCACTACCAGCTTCCAAAATTGCGAAGCATAGTGTGGCCAGAACATACCAAAGATAGCATGATGTAAAGTGGGATACAAGGAATCACCGGAAGTTTTATCGGTGGAATGATTTGGTAATGTCATGGGAGATGCAAAGGTTCAGATAAAGGGGTCAGAGGTGTAAAACAACATGTATGGGTATAGAACAATCGGGTCATCAAAGTTCATGGGATTTGAAAGTTAGTCAGAAGTCAAGCGGTTCAGGGCCAGTTCGGGGAAGCAGGTCAAAACAAAGCACGGCAGCGGAGACATCTTCAGCAATAATGCCATCAACTAACCACCATTTTAAATTAACAAGATCCTTCTTTGATTGAAACAGGGGCATAACATTTCATTTGTTTCGGAGAAACTCTCCGCAGGGGAAAGAGCAAGCACCAAAACAGGTTTGATCGTAAACTCTCAGGACCCTCCTGGAAAATAGGGCTTAGTTAAATTTCCCAACAATCAGGAATAACATAGTTTAGCATAAAGGAATGTAAGTTGGTTTCAAAGTTTGCACGTTTAAGATAGGATTCAATTAGGAGTTTTCAGGACCCCCCTGTATAATGGGACCTAGTTTTAAGATTTCCATTAGATAACAAGATGTAGCGTAAATTCTATTGTAGGGTAGTGTAATTCCGTCATAAAAGTGTCATTTTTTTAGGATAAGACTTGATTTTTATTCTCGGGACCTTCCTAGATAGAAGGATGTAGTTTAAGACCCTCTTAGATAACATGAATTAGCGAAAGTAATACCTTTAGAAGATACAACTTAGATCTATAATTATCATAATTAAGAGTTGTCAGGAACTCCCTGGATAATAAGACTTAGCTTTCAAATTCTTAATAATGGTTGGTAGAATGATTCAGTTTAACACTCTCCTATGTGCCCAGCTACAAAACTGGGGTAGAAAATTTCCTTTGTTTTATCTATTTTTGTTTGAATCAGGAGCCCGCCTGGAGAACAAGGGAATGCATTCCAAGTCAGCAGTCAGGAGCCCGCCTGGAGAACAAGGGAATACATTTCAAGTTTAGCAGTCAGGAGCCCGCCTGGAGAGCAGAGAATACATTTCAAGTTCAGCAATCAGGAGCCCGCCTGGAGAACATGGGAATACATTTCAAGTTCAACAATCAGGAGCCCGCCTGGAGAACATGGGAATACATTTCAAGTTAAGCAGTCAGGAGCCCGCCTGGAGAGCATGGGAATACATTTCGAGATATGCAATCAGGAGCCCACCTACAGAGCAGGGAATACATTCAAGTTAAGCAGTCAGGAGCCCGCTTGGAGAGCATGGAAATACATTTCGAGATCAGCAATCAGGAGCCCGCCTGGAGAGCAGGGAATACATACAAGTTAAGTAGTTAGGAGCCCGCTTGGAGAGCATGGGAATAAATTTCAAGTTAAGCAGTCAGGAGACTGCCTGGAGAGCATGGGAATACAGTTCAAGTTCAGCAATCAGGAGCCCGCCTAGAAAACATGGGAATACATTTCAAGTTCAGCTATCAGGAGCCCGCCTGGAGAACATGGGAACACATTTCAAGTTCAACAATCTGGAGCCTGCCTGGAGAGCGGGGAATACATTCAAGTTTAGCAATCATGATCCCGCTTGGAAGGCAAGGAATACATTCAAGTTTAGCAATCAGGAGCCCGCTTGGAAAGCAAAGAATACATTCAAGTTTAGCAATCAGGAGCCCGCCTGGAAAGCATGGGAACACATTTCAAGTTCAGTAATCAGGAGCCCGCCTGGAGAGCAGGGAATACATTCAAGTTTAGAAATCAGGAGCCCGCCTGGAAAGCAGGGAATACATTCAAGTTTAGCAATCAGGAGCCCGCCTGGAAAGTAGGGAATGCATTCAAGTTTAGTAATCAGGAGCCCGCCTGGAAAGCATGGGAAAATATTCAAGTTCAGCAATCAGGAGTCCGCCTGGAAAGCAGGGAATACATTCAAGTCTAGCAGTCAAGAGCCCGCCTGGAAAGCAGGGAACACATTCAAGTTTAGCAGTCAGGAGCCCGCTTGGAGAGCAGGGAATACATTCAAGTTTAGCAAATAGGAGCCCGCCTGGAGAGCAGGGAATACATTTCGATTTCAGCAGTCAGGAGCTCACCTGGAAAGCATGAGAATATAGTTCAAGTTCAGCAGTCGGGTGCCTACCTGGAGAAAGGAGCAACATCTCAAATACAGTTCAAGTTCAGCGGTCAGGCATCCACCTGGAGAAAGGGAAAACATCTCAAAGTGTAGTTCAAGTTGGCAGTCAGGCATCCACCTAAAGAAAAGGAAAATATCTCAAATTACAATTCAAGTCGACAACAGAGGAGTTTCGCCGGAAGAATACAAGTCAGCATGGCAACAAAAGCTGCAAGATCAAGTCTGAAGAGATAGATAGGTTTTGTTATTCATAGACTATAGTTTAGTCTAGCTTCTTTTTATTTTTGACATGGTGTAATAAGGGGTTCAGCAAGCAGTAGCAGTAGCAGTAGCAACAACAACAGTGAAATCACAGCTTCATGGTAGTTCAAACTACCAAACATTCCTGAACTGCACTGACCTGATTTCTTTTTAGCAAAGGATATGTAGGCAACCTCAGAAGCAGGGTACAGTCAACTCTTTAAAAAATGCTTCCTACGGAGTATTCAAGAGGGCAAAAATCACTCGTATCCGCTCACTTATCTTTGCACGAAAACTCTTCGTGTTTCCGAGCAAAGAGGGGCAGCTGCGAGCACGTGATTTTTGCCCTGTATGAATTACTCCCATAATTTCAAAACAAAATAATTTCTTTTCATTATTTGTAATTTTGTGAATTTGTGTGGCATTTTCTGTTATTATTCGCATTTGTCTGTGCATGTTTTATTTAATTAATAAAAAATACAAAAATATATTGCATTTTCATTTAGGATTTAACTTTGTGTTTTTGAATTAAGTAGAAAATTAGTTATTTTATAATAATTGGAAAAATCACAAAAAATGGTTATTTTTACATTCTTAATTTTAATCTTTGAATTTTGGTAGTTTTTCTCTTTAAATTAGGGTTTAATTACTTGTGGTAATTATTAATTGGAGTTAATTCAATTTTGTAGGTTAATTTAGTTTTAAGAATTAATTTAAGATTTTGAAAAGAAAAGAAAAGAAAAATATTGAGAAGTCAATTTTGGGCCTTTGTTTTAGTCTTAAAAATCACAAGCCCAATTCCATACCCATCAAAACCCAGTAACCCAAGCCCAACTCCATGCCCCAACCCGGTCCAGCATCCCCATTTAAAACGACGTCGTTTGGCCTCGTTAAATCGTAGCCGTCGAGGTTGCCTGATCGGACGGTTTGGAAGTTGGGGTATATATATTATTATCCAAACATCCCTCTACCCCTCTTACTCATCTCTCACCCTTCCCCTGTAACGCCGCCGCCGAAAATCGCCCCACGGCGGCGGCAAGTCTCCGATGGCCCTCAAATTTACGCCCCAGCTCCGTCTCCCTTCCCTCATACCCATACCACACTTCGTTTCCCCCAAATCCCACTATATCGCCTCAAATCGTGGAAACCTTAGCTCACCGCCCCTAAACTCCACCACCTCAAGATGGTGCCGCCGCCTCCATTCCTTACCAAATCAACACCCTAGAGCCTCATTGACCCCCTCTCCCCAAATCTGTGACCAGCTTCCCTCGAATCTGTTTGAAACTCGTCGAATATTGAATCTGAAGCTCAAGTCCTTGAAGCCAAATACAAACCCATACATGCAGAGTTATTGCTCCAGTTCTCATGTGCTTTTAGGGATGATTTGTCACAAAATAACGTTGTTCGATTGTTCTTGATAAAGAACAAGTAATTGACGTTATTTAGGGACAAAATCGGAGTGCCAAGCCCCAGGTTCGAGCTCTAGTTGGTGAGTTCTTCCTTCATTTCTTGGTTCACCTCTCCTTCTTTTTCTCTGGTCGATTCGATTGAAACTCCTTTAGTTTTGGTGGTTGAGAGTTGGTTATGTTGTTGTGTTCTTCGTTAAGTTTCACTTTCCCAAATTTGTTTCTTTAACTGCTTTGGTCCGTTAAGTATGACTTTATTAGTACCTCTGTTTAATTACTCCAAACACGCTTAGGGTTAATTCTATTTTGTCAACTTTGTCATTATTGATCTTTGTCACTTTTTAATTCATATGTGTCAAGGTAACAGTCAACAAAGAGTCAAATTGTTTATTTGTCTTACTGTCATTTAGTTTTGTTGGGGCTTGGGTCAGAATTTGAGTCTTGAATGTTCATTTGGACTGATTTAGAATTAGCTTTGGGCTCTTTGAGTCATTTATGACACAGTTCAAAGATGCTCGGCTGTTTTGAGCCCAAGTTTGTTTTATTGGCAAGGTAAATAACATGGGCATGGGGGGTAGTTTAGGTATTTGGTTGAGAGAATCTTTTTGGTAACAGAAATGGGAAGCTTCTAGTGGCGGGTTTTTAGTTGAATTTCAAAAGTGTAGTAGGTTAGCTTGGGTAACAAGTCAGTAAATAAGGGGTCAAGTAGCAAAAAATAAAATTAGAAAAGGGGTAGAGTTGAAAAAGGAGGAAATCTAATGTTGCCCTAGTCTTTTGTCTATAGAAGCAGCCCAAAATTGCCTTGCAAGGCAGACCAAGGGATAGAGAGAAAGGATTTCTGAAATTTCTAAAAACTCAAACAAATTCACTATTGCATTGAGTGTTCCTTGGTAATTTTGTGAGGTTTTCAATTCCTGAAATGAATGTTGAATTAATTAGGAGCTGAAATAGTTTCATTTGGAGAGAATCAAGGGATAAGATCTATTAAATGCAAAATTGCAAAAGTTCTGACTGCTTTATTAAGTTTCAGTGACCTTTTGATTCATCTTCAACTTCTGAAATTACTTAATTCATCCGGGTGTCAAATGGTCGAGTTTGGTCATCAGAAGCTTGGTTTAAGTTTGGTTGGGTCATGGGTTATTTGATTGTATTACTTGGAATTGATTATACCACATTCCTGGGATTGTGATCTGTTTTGGTTGGCTGTTGATCAGTGATTGTGCTGTTGATTGCTGATATTGCTTCGCTGATAGTTCATTTTCTGCTTTGTTTTTCAAATTCCAGGTACATTCCCTTTAATTCTGATGACTGTAGGTTTCATAATGAAGATGAAATGAGAATTGGAAGTATGGCATCAAATCTGTGTTGTTCTTTTACATTTTCTTCATGATGTTTATATGCTTAGTCATCTAGTTCAATGGAATTTAGTTATTTTCAGTTGGATTTAGCGAAGTTATTATGTTATAATTGAATCATGGACTGTTGAGGCAAAAGTTGACCAAGCATGGATTAGTGACTAAGTTTGTGTTTAGGTTATATTAGCTAAATGTATGGTAACTTGGGACTGTCACGAACTCTAGCGATAGATTTCTTCAATATATGCTTTAGCTTTAAAATTGGTTAAAATAGGTACTTTGTTTGCATGAGATCCTTTATTCGAACAACTGTTGATAATGAGCATATGGTCTATCATGTTTAGAAGGGTTATGGTATATCGTTAAGTGCAAGCTGGTCGTTAAGTAATCATGTATCCATGGTAGCCATAAGTTGATTTGCTTGTCATTTGTTTAGCTTCCACAAAAAAAAATTTCTTCGATTTTTTCTTTCTTTAAATAATCAAATTCAGGGATAAAATTTGTTGGTATTAATTAAGGAATCTTAGATTAGCATAGCAGGTTCGATTGCCAATCTCTATAATCGTTGAACTAAACTTGCATAGGTTCGTTTAAGGTCAACATGCTAACACTTCCCCTTCTCTCATTAGATCTGGACTTTATTTGAGACAAAACTTTGAAATCGTTGAAATTGGCAATTCAGGTTAATGTATCTATATGCGTTCAGCAGTTGGTCTTATTGCATAGTGAACCAGTTGGATCACAAAACTGGGCCCTATAGATTTGGCCCAAGTTTTCTAGCTACAGGCTCCTTTCAGGCCTGGAAGTCTTTTGGGTTCTAGGCAAGCAGGCTTGTCTAAATGCCAATTGGACCTTTTGGTCAGTTGGGCTTCTCGCGCAGCCCATTACTAATTTCTTTGTTGTTTTATTGATTCTCAAGGCTGGTTTATCATCAATTTTTGAATACAAATCAGGTTAGGCCTTAGTTAGCTAATTAGATTTTAGTCTAGACTTGAGGGGACCATATTCGACGAGTTATAATTAAAGGCCCTTCAAAGATTAAGTTTAGAAATATTTTTAAATAGTCGAGGTACACCATGCCAAACCATAATGATAATTGCGTGCCCTCGTATTAATTCCATAACCTAGATATTAAAAATGATTAATATTCGTAGAAAAGCCTTTAGGGCCGTTTAAAATACAATAGTGATTGTGTATACGTCCGCGTAACACAATTACGATTTTAAAAACAAAACCGGAGTATGCGTTTGCGCAACTTTGGCCAAACTCTCTTAATAATAATAAAGCGTTATTAATTGTGGACACATTCGCGTGACATAATTTTTGACGCGCCAAACAAATGGGTATACGTACGCATAACCCGTTTCAAGATTATTTTCTTAATTAAAAGCGGTGAAAGAGGCAAAAGCACATAGGTTCTAAAATGAGTAATTAAACCATTTTAAAAAGTCAAGTATGATCAAAGCGACAGTGCTAGAACCACGGAACCCGGGAATGCCTAACACCTTCTCCCGGGTTAACAGAATTCCTTACCGGGATTTCTGGTTCGCAGACTATAACACAGTCAATCTTTCCTCGATTCGGGATTTGAACTGGTGACTTGGGACACCATAACTTATCCCAAGTGGCGACTCTGAATTTGAAATAATAATCCCGTTTCGATTATCACTTTAAATTGGAAACAGCTCCCTTATTATACCCTCTTCCGGGGGTGTAGTGAAAAAAGGAGGTGTGACACACGACACCGGGGAGAGACAGTAAAAGTTTTCAGCCAGGATATTATCTATATTATTATAAAAGTGGGAAGACCTAAACTAGAAAGTTAGATTACTAAAATGCCCTACTTAAAAACCTAATTATCCTACTTACAAATTAAAAGAAAACTCACCATCCGAAGAGGTGCCTTTTCTTTCGGAAAGGATGTCATTTAACGAATGACTCTTGGATTTTTAAGAATAACACAAAGGAAAAAATTGGAAGGAATTAAACGCTGAAATGTTGAGAAGATATAGAAACGATGCAAATATGCGTTAAGTTCAATTTCTATAGAAGACTGATTATTTTTCTGTTCAAAGAAATAAAGATCCTACAAGATTGTGGTGTTCTTTGAGTTTCAGAAGTTATGAAAATCATATTATTTTCATATAACGTGACAAATAATGTAGAAAATTAAGTCAACAATCATGTGTGTACAACAATATTCTTTCATTCTTTTCATTTCTTGATCTTTTGACTTCTCTTAAAATTATGGAGATTAAAAAGAAAATCATTGAAGGAGTCCATTATGCATCGAATATTTTTTCTTCAATTGTAAGTTAAGAAAAGTTTTTTTTTTTAATGTTTGGTACTTTGTATTATTATCATTATCGACCAAATTTTCCCTGTGTGATAATAGATGTACGACTCTGTTTTTTTGCCTTTTGCATTGCATATATGTTGGCTTTGTTAGTATGTACAACTATATTAATAAGTTTCTGATTTAATTTTTTTCCTTGGTCCGACTTAAAAAGAGAGGACTATGATCTTTGTCAAGTATTTTTTTCATATACTTTTTCACGTGAAGGAAAGAGAGATTAAAATTATTATTTACTATTAAATATGTTTAGGAATGAAAATATAAAATGTAATGGAAAATTTGCAAACTTTAGACAGATTTGTACAACTCTCATGATTTTTAGGGATAAAAAGGATAAAACACCTTGATTAATAATATGTTGTATGTTTTTATCAGGCAATACGATGGTGGGGGAGTTTTGTAGTTATATGTACCTATTTTTGTTACAATAAAATACATTACAACAAAAATAAAGTTAAGTTATTACAAGAGAGTTACAAGAGTGTCTATAGGCAGACTGAAATCTAGGAATAGTTTATACGAGTGATTCTTGATTTAAAAAAACCCCAACAAAATAAGAAATCTATGTAATTTAATGATTATCAAGCTATTATATCGCAAATTGGTGCACATATCTAAAAATATTAAAGCACTTACCATTTAAGTGAAAGGCAAAATAGAAAAAAGAAATTTGATGTATGGAAGAAGAAAAAATATATTAAAATCCTACGAATAAATATCTTTAGAAATAAATAAACAAAGTACTTTTGTAATATACTTCTCTTAAAAATATTTTAACAAAATAGAAACAATTACAAAATATTCAAATCTTTAAATGATACTTTATTATAGACGCAAACGTAAGTAAAACACTATAATATTCAATCCTTCATTTCCATGTGCTGCCATCTTTTTCTCCTTGATGGGAAAAAAAAAACTTGTAAGATATTTTCTCCAAAAAAAATCTCAGTATTGAACGTAAATTCCATATGATCTTTATGCAATATAGTTATGCCAATAATAATAAGTATATCAAATAAATTATTTTTTATTTATGCGACATAATATAGTGGCTACAAAAGAGGCCGAAGTTGAACTTTTTAATATTTTTTTACTACAAGAATTTAACCCAATAAAAACAAATATGAATACTCCTATGAATATAATAAATATTTTTCATCATTTTTTTCTTTTACTATTGGAGTACAAGACCTATGAAAAATGAATGTCAATATTTCTGAACGGTGGTTAATGAGAAGAATTGGTCGTTGATTAGGAAAAATGATTCATCTGTGTGCATTTGCTGCAACTAACACAATAAGTCTTTAAATAACTGTGGCATTTGGAATTGAAACAGCCAACAATTTAAACTAAGTTACAAAAGGTTAGTTATCAACTGGAAATAGACATGTTTGATTGGTTGCTTTCTTTCATGTTAAGTATTATTTTTATTATAATATTTTAGTAATTAAATAATATTTCTAGGTATATTTATTAGAAGGATATTTTGGGATTCAACTTTTTAGTTTACGTATATACACATATATCTATAAAAATGGGACAATAATAAAGTTACTTAAAAAATCAATGTTAATATTTTAAACCTAGCATGCATTTTAAATCATAATTGGTTTGTCAGCCCTAACATGTTTCATTTAAAAACACAAAGGATAGACAATTCAGAGAGTTTACTTTAAGCATGCAAATCATAACTCCCCATCCTAGGCCAATTACATCTTTTCTATGCAACATAAAGAGTAAAATGTCATCTGAAGAATATGATAAAACTATCAATTCTATTTGCTTATAGCGTGAAAGCTAATAGTTGATAAGCACAAACAAGTTCATTCATTTTCTCACCATAAAGAAATAAAAAGATTATGCATGCAACTCTGATATGAGAAAAGGAATCAACTTATCAGAGCAAGTTCTTGGTTGGCTGCTATTAATATGTATTTGTATAAAGCCTAAACGCATGTTTGGTGGTTTATTTGAATTACCCATTCTTGCTTAAAAATTATGAACATCAAAATAATCCTGTTGGCGTAGACAAAAGTCATTAATGTACATGCATTATTAGTTTCTTCTCCTCCTGAATATTCATGCCTCTACTTTCTCATATTTTTTGCCAAATAATACTTGGGACGAAAAGGATTTCTAGGAATGATCAAAGTCCTACACAAACCTAGCACCCGAGAAGATATCACACAAAGTTACATTTCATGCCCTCTAACCATGTGACATAAATTGGTAATTAAAACCGGCCATTAATTAGTCAGAATATATGAGCCTTGATTAATAATATGTAGTATGCTTTTATGTGAGATCGAGTAACACAAATTAGTTAAAGTATTAACATGAAGCGTGATAACTTGTGAAATTGAAGTAATAAAAATATAAAGCTTGAACAAATTTTAAATTGATTATATTAGCTGAGATGACTGAGGTCTCATCTGGTAGTATTGAGTTGGCTAACTACTTTTCTTGTACTTACACTTTTGTCTTTAACTTTTACTCTATAACTGTGACAACCCGGCCCGTCGTCACGAGAGTTACCGTCCCGTTTCCTCCCTTAGTGTGTTGTTTCATGTTCTATATCAGTATTAGAGTCTATCGGGTGAATTTGGATTGATTCTGGTTGAAAATAAGGCATATAGCCTCTTAGAAGGGAGTTTGTTTTAGAAAAGTCAACCGAAAGTTGACCATGTGGTTAGAGGGCTCGGATGTGAATTCCGGTAGTTTGGTTAGCTTCGGGAGGTGATTTATGACTTAGGAGAGCGATCAGAATTGAATTNGGTTTTTGATTGGATGTGAGATTCGGAAGTTTTAAGGAAAATTAGGCTTGAATCCGTGGTAATTTGGTGATTTTTGAGTTAAAGGACGTGTTTTTATGATTGGAACAAGTTCGTATCGTATTTTAGAGTGGGTTTGTATTTTTGTTGAGGTCACGGGGGCCTTGGGATGATTTCGGATGGTTAAACGGGAGGAAATTGGTAAAATTGCAGGTCTGTTCTTAAAGCTTCTGGTATTTCCGCATCTGCGGAAATAGGACCGCAGGAGAGGTTCCGCAGATGCGGCTCTTTGATCGCAAAAGCGGCCCTTTGAGGCCTGAGCTGTTTCCGCAAAAGCAGACTTTGTTCCGCAGAAGCGGATTTGTGACCGTAGATGCGGTCCTGAGGAATTTAGTGAGACAGCAGAAGCGGTACATTTACCGCAAAAGCGGTTACCGCAGAAGCGGTGTAGGACCGCAGAAGCGGTCAAGCAGGATTTTAAGTGAAACCGCAAAAGCGGTTGTTTTACCGCAAAAGCGGGACCGCGGAAGCGGTCAATGGGTTGCAGAAGCGAAAATCGCAGAGGGGTTAAGTGCATCAGTGATTAAGAAATTTTAGAAGTGTAAAAACATTTGGCGCTTCGAACTAAGAGAGGATTTGGGCGACTTTGAAGAGGAATTCGAGGAGTATCATTAGGTAAGGCCTCTTGGACTTATATTATGTTATTATGGTATTAAAACATGTATTAATCACTGAAAATTCTAGGAATTTAGGGGTAAAAATGGTGGTTAGGGCTTGAAGCCTAAAAGAGGCTAAATTTGGAATTTGAAGGGGCTATTGGACTCCGATTTTGATAAATTTTATATGTATGGACTCGTGGTGAGACGAAAATTCTGAAATATGAATTTCATAATTTTTCGAGAAGCGGCCCGGGGCTCGGATTTTGGCAACTTCGCGTTTTTGGGTGTTTTTCGAGTTATTTCGATTGGGTTATGTTCCCTTGGCCTATTTTGATGTATTCCTATCGGTTTTGATCAGATTTGGCACCCGTGGAGATCAATTCTCGAGGGAAAGGTATTGCGGACTAGTTTTTAAGCCGGTTCGAGGTGAGTAATAGACGTAGATGATGACCTGAGGGTTTGAAACCCCGGTATATCACACTGTGACGATATATTGAGGCGAGACACGTACTCTACGGCGAGTGCGGGGTCGAATGTGATCGGGGACTATGGCTTAGTCCACCC